>BQKZ01002203.1:54864-83832 GCA_036244855.1 Temnopleurus reevesii | reverse complement strand
GGGGGGGGGGGGGGGGGGGGGCTAGGGCCCCTATAGCCCCTCCCTTGCCCTGAAGATCCCATTCAAACTTAGTTTACAAAGTGGCTTCTCCACAAAACTAGTTTCGAAGGCCGGTTCGAAGGCAAGTCGTGTTCCCGTTCATATCAACGAACTGGATTTCAAATACTCACGCATGCCCTTTACATGTTCACTACCAACATTTAACATCATAATTGTCACCTTTTTACACAAGAAAAGTCAAATATCACCAACTTACTTGAAAGATGCAGTATATAGATTGATAGATATGACTCTCCTAGATGTCGATGACTAAATTAGAATGTGATTTTTCAAGATGGTTTCCTGTTAAAGCCCAAGTATAGTTTTGGTAAAGATGAAGAAATGTGAATTTTAGTGATGTTTATCATGACATGTAATTCTTATACACATTTTTAGACCATAGCATATTTTTGTACGAACTGATTCTTTTGAAAATTTGAATTTTACCATTAAATCATATTTAGCGCCCTTTCTTGGTTATAACATTATTATGCTCGTTATCGAGCATATACAAGGTTATTTCTGAGATTTGACAATAGAATGATATAGAGATATACACAACAATCAAATTCTGATTTTTTTTATCCAATTCTGAGCATGGGAAGTTGTCCTTTATCAAGAAAGAAAATATTGAAATAGTGTGGTGCAGCACCACACTAAAAAAATGTGCACATTTTAGGTTATAGCTTTTCCCAAACTCGTTCATTTTTCGCACAATCTTTTGTGCAATATGTGTATGATACTATATTTTTTTTTCATATATATTCTAAGACAAAATCTGGCGATAAAAATATTAATTTTTACCAAAACTGTACTTGGGCTTTAACAAGTGACTGTGTACTAGAGCTTGTGTACCACAGTGACAAAGTATGGCAGGCCAACAGTTATTCACACAAATCAAACCTATGTAAAACAAACTGGCAAAACACGTCTAACGATTAAAAAAAAACTAATATTCTTCAACACAATTTCAATTCAATTCAATTCAAAATAACATTTTTTTTACGATATAATATTAAGAGAAAAGAGAGTAAAATCGCTTCTGAAGGAAACATATATATTCCCCATCCTACCTGTTTGCAAGCGACTGTGTACTAAAGCTTGCGTCTAAATGATATGTTCAGTGATTAAACATGCTGGAATTTAATAATTATTTACATAAATCAAAGCTATGGCAAGCAAACTGTAAAAAACACATTTAGAAATAAATTAGAAAAACAATGTTCTTCAACACAATTTGCTACGCAATATCAATTTAAAAAAAGGAACATTGTTTCTAAATGAAACAGATATGTACGAAAGATCTTCAATCAGATTTAAATCACGGAAAATGATGTATGTCTTACGGGACATGTTCTAATATAGAATCCCCGATAGTTGACTCTTTATCATCTTCTAATGCCCAAAAAAATGTTTGGAAGCCCAAGAATGACATTTTTTTTAATTGCGTCGGTCTGACGGGTATTTTAAAACAGATTTCAGGTTGAAAAAAATTAGTCTTAAAATGGAGTAAAAAAAAAAACCTTAAACCTCTGAAAATGTCTTTTCAGGTTTCATTTCATATATTTATTCAGGATATTTCGTTACATTTTCTAGGTTTTACAATAATTTTACTGTTATTTTTGTTTAATTTGAGTAAAAAAAAAATACAAAAAAAGTTCAGGTCGAGCCGATTTTCATATGGTCGGTCGGTCTTGGTTACCCAAACATTATTATTTGACGTATCCAGAGCAGAGAGAAATTTTTATTATTTCTTTCCCCATATTCGAAATATTGTGTTTACTCATTACTTATTAAAATGCGGACAGTATTAACATTTTACTTCTTAGTCAATCGGCATATACGGCTCTCATATTTTTCTCCAGTTTTCTCTTTTTGGCAGCTCTTGCCCTTTTCGTCCGTCCTTTAATAATTTTCCCTGTATTTTTCCTATCATGTCCCCATTCTTTTTCTATTACCCTTTGATTTAGATTTCTCGCCTAATTATCTCCTCTTTATGAAGTCAATATTGGATAATAGCTGTCGGCATATCATCGATTTTCATCATTTCAGTACATCTTTTTTTCCCCCTTTATTAGTCACGATATCCTAATTACAATGTATTTCTCATGAGCGGCGCTATACGGCACACCCTCCCCGCTCCTCCCCCGGCCACCACGGTCGCGATTGATCCGAAAAACACGTGTTTTCTCCCCATCCACCAGTCATGATATTAACATTAAAAACAAATTAACCCAATGCCAGACGAACCACGAATTTGGTGGAAAGCGGAAGCTCGCAGTGAGTACCAAACATACACAATTAGGCCTACAAAGACAGAATGAAGAGCTAACCAGGCGCGCGCTTGCAAACAATGCAAGCGGCACACGTTTGATATTGGAAGTTAAGAAAAAAAATATCCTTCTCGGGTGCTGAAACGTCGACACGGGCCGCTACTTGAAAGGCACCCGAGTAAACAGGCGTGATGCCAAGGAGGAGGCGGCGGCCTGAAAAGTGTGAGGGGAGTATATTTGTGTGTACGGGTAAGCATAACCTATATTTTGACGTAGACACAGGAAATGAACATGTGCGCCCCGTGTGTGTGTATAGCTCGGCGGTGATGTTAACGCGCCAGGGTGCTATCCAAACTGAGCGCGGCTGTGATTGGTTGGAACTGTGTGACCACGTGATCAAAGGGTGTGTTGCGAACGCCAGTGTACCAAACTAGGATTATACGTGTACCTCTATATACATGAATCACGTCCAGGATGAAATGATCTTTACCTTTCTTGTTCGCGCTAAGACGTCTGAACTTTTTGTCCCACTCTCATTACATAGAAGTATAAACCTTTGTTTCTATGTTAATAGGGTGACACCAAAAGTTAAGACGTATTAGCAACAAAAGGATAGCTTAGATAATATCATGCGATCAGCTTCTGGCGTATAGTCTGCCTTGGATATAAGGAAACTCTTACAAACTCTTATCGCTCCCTCTAATTTTACAAAAAAAAAAAAAAAACAACCAGAGTCAGATCATAATTCGGACATATTTCACCCAATTACTGGTGTAAATATACCAAACTTCTGATGGAAATGTAAAATTCAACCACAAATTTGACATAGTTTACTAAATATCCTTGAGAACAAGTTGCCCAGGGTAAACTCTTGCCAAACGTTTGAAGAGTATATCATGCAATAATTTGGGCATAAAAAATTAAATCTATTCCTTGAAAATAAATCACACTGCCTGAATTCAGACTATTCTATGAAAACCAGCACCCCTCAGTAGCGGATCCGGGGGGGGGGGGATCACGGTGCATGCCCCCTATTTTTAGGCCAACAAATGAAAGAAAAACGAGAGGGAATTAAGCGGTATATCACTCACTTTATATTTTCCCCTTAAAAATATGGTCTTAAATGGCAGGAAATCGCATTTAAGAATATTTGATTTTCATTTTTTCGGAACAAATCGACACATGTGCCACGCCCCCTTTAAAAAATCCTATATCCGCCCCTACCCCTGATTCACGTTTAATGACTGCAAGGGTCGTTCCACTCTTTTTAGTACAAACCGGTAAAACACGTGTACGACACGATGTAAGCATCAAAATGATTCTTCTCAATAGTGTGAGTCAGAACATTAATGTTTCTGATGCATTGCGTTCGACGGTGATATCAATGATAACACAAATGAACAATGACAGAATCACTCTCAAACCAGAGACTATCAAAGCAAACATATTCGTTTCCCATCCCAAATCTCTCTATCTTAATTAGCGATTGAAATCATGTTTTAATTTTGTGCACGTGTGAAATTCATGCGCTTTGAAGGTAGCGCTTACGTTGGAAGCCGACACATTTCCCAAACGCCGCGCCCCTTCTAATTTAGAACTTAATTTCGCCCTTCTTGTTTTCATTTATCCCTTTTGACTTCATATTATCTATTCTAAGACTCAGTTAATTTAATAGACGTTATCATATTTCTATATTTGATGGCATTGACATGCATTGAAAAGATTTCTCCCCATCCTTTTATTTCTTTCTCTCTTTCTCTCCCACACCATGAAATGTGTTTTGCGTATTGTCAACCCAACTGACTGTTAGGCAATGTTTTCCTCATTTGTTAGGCAAGTTTTTTCAACGCTCTCACCCAACAATTGAGCCGCTCCGACAACCTAGCGGCTCAACGACGGGAGAATTCGTCAGATTCCTGCGTTCTTGCTAACCCGTCCTTTTTCCCTCCGTTGCTCTCAACTTCTGTTACGCTACTCCTCAACGACAGTATGCAAATTGAGTGTGACGTCAGGAATCGAGCTTTCACGCCGAAATCCAAAGATTTGCAATAATAGGCACGTGATACGCTTGGCCGCATCTGATTGGCTACGTTCCTGCATCTAAGACGGACGTGGGATTGAGCAAAAACCGTTGGAGAATTTTGCTCTTCGCCGCTGTTGTCACTGGCAACCAGCGAAGCCGACCTAAACGGGTCGAAAATGGCATTGATCAGCGATTTTGCCGTTCGTGTTGACGGTGCGTAACCTCGGGAATAACAATGATGAACGGCTTTTATATAGCGCTTATCAACTCTTCATGAGAATTCCCTAAGCGCTCTACAATTGCAGCATTATTACCCTGGCTTTAGCAGTGCAGCTATTAGGCGCATAAGCTTTTTCAAGGAATTTAGGCACTGACCAGCGATTATCAGCGGTCTGTAAGGCAGTGGCCATAAATACGGACAGGACCGACTGATTTGTATCTCGAGTCTAGACGCTCATTTAAGCATAACACAATATAATCTACTTCCGTAAAATTAAGGCGCACGCCAATTCAATGATCCTTTGTAACGCTTTCCAAATTGGAACCGACTTACGATTTTTGTGTTCGCACAGTTCAATACAAGATGTATGGATCTATTGTCCCATGACCTACTTTATTCTATAGAAATAGTTTACATCGTGTTCCAATAACAGAATTGTTTTCCCCTAACTGAAAGCATTATAACTTTTGAACATGGGAGTGACTGGTAACAAAAATTGACAGGGAATGTTTATCAACTATCTATCTCGCTTGAGTGTAGAAATCAGCATTACCCGATATTCTATGTGTGAGTTATCCCACATAACAGAAAAAAATGCAACTTTTTAAAGGTCACAAGGCTATTTCTCTGTGCACCATGTACCAAAGAATTATGAAAATTAAAGCTCTCACGTATAATGAAATGAAATATTTGCTTTAATGCCAATCTGAGGACTTCTACTCACATAATCATGACAATTTTTTGTCACATTGACAAAAGAAGCATAGCTTAAAGAGGCTTCAAAAGCATTTAAAGTGTAAACCTTCTCTGGGATATTACCCATGTTTTGATTAAAAAAAATAGAATATTGAAGTTTCGCTTCAATCAATACTAACACAACATTGATCTATTGTCATAGATTTTGTGCATGAATAGGCATACCTTTCAACCAAAATCAGTTTGTTTAATGCCTTAACTTTCACCGAGCTTGATTTTTGTAAATATATTGGAAAGTGTATATAACACGATATAGTCATTTCCATAATATTAAGTCGAACGCCAATTCAATGATCCATTGTAATGCTATTCAAATCGGAAACGGCATGTGATTGTTGGTGTTTGCACAGTTCAATACACAGCGTACGGCTCTATTGTCCATGACCCACTTTATTTTGCGTAAATAGATAATATCGTGTTATATTGGGAAGACCATATAGCCAGATTGATAGGAAAGAGTCTCATCATTAATAACATAACAAACTAGATGAATCCTCAACCGCGCGCAGTCGAAAAATATGCCTCCGCCATTGGGCGATCAGAAATATTTGCCTGCTCGAAGAAACAAATTAGTTGACTGCATATTAATATTTTACACATGAAGTGCAAAACTTGTAGTAAAATTAGATTGCTTTTGTATTTTGTGATAGGGAGAGGGGAAGGAATGGGTAGAGCAACGAAAATTATATGACTTTTTGCAAGAAACGACTTTTTTTCATGTATAAAATGGCACAGGTGACCTTTGACCTCCTGACCTAAAAAAATGCATGCAAAACCCTTCTTCTTATCTGCACACAAGACCAAGGTTTGAAGTTGATACAACAAACCATTCATAAGTTATAATAAAAAAACATTTTCATGTATTCAATGGCCTCTGTGACCTTTGACCTTTGACCTCATTGCATAAAAATTTGAATGCAACATCCTACTTTCTATCTGCACACAGGAGCACGGTTTCAAGTTGACACTCCAATCCATTCAGAAGTTATCTCAAGAAATACCCATTTTCATGTATTCAATGAACTCAGTGACCTTTGACCTTTGCCATCATGGACCCAAAATGTCATCAGATCATTGTCCCTTCCATGTGCACACATGACCCAAGTACCAAGCTGATATGATTTACGGTTCTTAAGTTATCGCGAGAACGAAAGAAAGTGGGACGGACGGACGGACGGACAGACAACCCGAAAACATAATGCCTCCGGCAACCACCTTCGGTGGGCGGAGTCATAAAAAGGCACTTATGACATGCATCCAAATAAGAATCCGCCCATTTTCTTTCAGTTTATATCCTACAAAGGGACTCGTGACTTTCCAAAAGTGACAATTTTTCTCTTATTTGTGTTCATTCACGCATAACAATCTGGATGATCCTGATTTTTACAGAGTTGATGAATATTACCTGTAAATTTTTAGTTTCTAGACACTTAACCCATTAAAAAGTTATGCAACATTCATTAAGGAGGGGAGAGGGGGCTTTATTGTTGTTTATTTTGGACTCGCTCATCGGACATCAACAAGGTACTCACCATTAACCCAACAGATGCTCGATTAGATCAGTACCTGGGCAGCAACAATCTGGCTCAAAAGGAGAGTCTACCCCAAAATAATAATTTTTAACATAAGCAGAAAAAATGGTGAGCAAAACAAAAAAAGTTTGAAGAGAATCAGAATTTGAAAAAATGGGCAAATCAGAGGAAATTTCCAGAGATGTTGCCAATTTGATGACATCATGGGTGCACAACTAACCAGAATTTTCTTTATATCTATGGCGCAAAATTCATTTTTACAGAAAGATGCAAAATTTGTATGAACGTAAACATGTAAATACCGTAGTGGATCTATATATCTATCACGAAAATATCTTATGGTTAAAGTTTTGAGGAAATCCTATGTATGGGGATAAAAGTAACACTTTATGACATTTATATTAATGTTATAATTGGTCAGTTGTGCACCAATNGTGGATCTATATATCTATCACGAAAATATCTTATGGTTAAAGTTTTGAGGAAATCCTATGTATGGGGATAAAAGTAACACTTTATGACATTTATATCAATTTTATAAATGGTCAGTTGTGCACCAATGACGTCATCAGTTGCAAATTTGTTTAAATATATAAACATTCATAACTTTCTTATTAGTTGTCCAATTTTTCTCAAACTTTTTTTGTTCTGTTCATCTGATTTTTATGCTCATGTTGGATAAATATTATTTTTGGGTAGACTCTCCTTTTAACATCAAGCGTATTTTCGTCGGAAAGGAAAGCAAATAAACAGTCATTCTGGTCAATATCTTACAAACTGTGTTCTAGTCAGGGTTTTTATTGCAAGTTTGCTGAGCACAAGACACATATAAATAAATCGACAATCAAAAACGCCTTCCTCAAACACTCTCAAAAATATGTGACCCCAAAACTGCTTGTGCAAACATTAATTTAAAAAATATCTAGTCTCATAAAATTTCTTTACCATGACCATTAAAAGAAGTATTTTATATATCTCAGAGAAGAATTAGTGTTAGTAGATGTGTATAGTAGTATATTGTAACTATGGCTATAGATTTACATAAATTAGTCATACCACATAGTCACTTGAAAATCAAATGTTTGTGACTAGCATGTGTACCATTCTAGTAAAAATTACAAATAGCAACTTAAGCACTTTCTTAAAGTTCTTTTCAGATTGGAGGTTTCATTCAAGATATTCAATTTTTATTATTCATCTGAAACATATTTCAATGAGAGAGAGAGAGAGAGAGAGAGTCTAATACATTTATTTCAATCAAATAAAAAACATAAACTACTTTAGTAATGAGAGATGACATTTGTTAAAAATGAATACCTTTCTGAAACGTCTTTACTCCAAAATACCGAAAACAAGTGTGACAAACTTATTCTAACGTTTTATGTGACATGTTTTCAGAATAACCTTGGAAAATTTGATTTATTTTGTTCCGAAACTGTGCATTAGTACTATATTTCTTTAAAAAAAGTTCACAAATAAAGACCAAAAATTGAAGTGCTAAAGCAGTTTTGATTATCATTATATAATCTCTTGCAATGCTAATATTTCAATGATAATTTTAAATTTAAATCAAAGAGATGTTCAGAATACAACATTTACACACTAGGGCCATTATCTGTGATGTGTGTTAATAAAAAAAAAAGTTGACATCTTGGTACATAATCTCATTTTTAGTCAGGAACCTTTGCATTTTCTTGATATCTTCTGTCAAAATTAATGAAGATCCACTAATTACTTTCAAAATAAGTTATAACTCATCATGTCACAGTTCAATGGGCAGATACATGCACGATGTGTGTGACATATAATATTTTGTGACCGTCACACAATATCGATGCCTGTGACATGATGACCAGTGCATGAGTTGTTGTGAATATTGAGGAAAATATGAGGAAAATATGATGAAAATGCAATGCTTTCTACCTCAAAATAGCATTTCTACCTCAAAATCAACATTTTTGGTCACATACGTCACAGCAAATGGCCCATAAACTGGACTTGCTAAATGCAACAGACTTGCACATGCATGCATACACATTGCTTTTTATATTGTGAAAAGCTCCTTACTTACAACTTTACAAAAAGCAAGTGAAGTTTGCTGCTGTTGGGAAAGCCCTCATTATGATAATAAACTTCAATAATATACACGTAACATCTAATAGGTGGTAAGGAAATAAATGTAAAAGTCAGTTCTGTAAAATAGCGGGCAAAAGAGACATTTTTCATCCAAAAATTAAAAAAAAAATTGGCAACCAACCACATGAAAGCCTCATAAAGACTTTCAAATTCTTTACACAACACATATATATCAATAGACGTGATTTACTAGAAGAAAACAAACGTATCGATATTCAACAATATGAAATAATGATTCAAATGTATTCAGAGGAGAAGTGATTAAAATCGAGTGCAATACAATACTTCTCTGATCATTTATACACATGCGTTTCTCAAATTCTTTACTTTACAAACTTTACTCAAATTCAAGCATAAAGAAAAGATATGAACTATCCCTAGCTTTTTAACCCGCATCAGATCAATCTGTTTTCTTCAATCTGGAGAAATTATACAAAAGAATCCATAAGTATCGATCATTAAATAATACAACTATGATCTAATTTGATGGATCTCTTGCCAAAAAGCACCAGCAATCACAAATTTCAATAAACAATTTTTTTTCTTCACGAATCTTGAATGAATACTAGGCAGAATTCCTAATTCTTAGCTTATTTTACTATGAAAAACTGTTTTATAAATTTATATAATTACAAGTATTCAATTCATGATTTAAAATCTACTAGAATGATTAATTAAATAATTGCCTCTGCTTTTTGGATGAAAATTATCTCCACAATTGATACATCCTAAAGGACAATCATTTTCAACAATTTTAGAAAATTTACTTAATGGTATTAGCCATACCCGGGTCGATCACAAAAGGCACTTATAGGAGGCTATAAGACCCCCAAACATCTATCATAATAAGTTTCATCAAAATATATATTTCACTTTCTCTTTTTATATCATATATTTTTGCAATTTTCAAATTCATTAAAAACACCATGCAATGAGGGTAAAATCAACATACACTTCATGTAAATAGTTCCAATGTTTACGGGAATACACTTAAAAATCATTACACGGACAATCATGCATATGAATACCAAATTCAACAATGAGAAAAAGCAAAAAAAAAAAAAAAAAGGAAAAAAAAAATCTAATAATAAAACATCATTTATCTAATGGTAGTAAATCAATCTTAAATTCTGAACCTCATTTTTCACATTGATTCCTCTATAATAAATCTCTATATATGAAATATAATACATAGTACTCTAAAAACACTCGGGTAAAACATAATTATCTCTCTCTTTCTTACAATTTTCTTATTAAGAAACAAGACAGTCATTCACGCAGACACAATAGTACATTGGTTTTGAATAATTTAGTTTTGAATACATCATAGAATACATTCATGCTAATGCTTTTCAGGAGCAGAAGGCTTCAACTCCAAATAGGCATTAACTCCACGTTAAAGAAAATGGATCCATGACCTTCTTACAGTGCCTCAGAGGATAATTTAAAAAAACTAATTTCATCTTAAAAATTGTCATCTTTTTTCATGATTCTGATATTTGCTTTGCGAGATTAGACATCTTTTTTCAAGATGTCTACTTCTTCTTTATTAGGTCTCAATGGCATAAATTGACTATATGTGCCAAAGATGAGGTTGCAAAATTGATATAAACATTAGTATCAATGTATTTTGGAATAAGACACAAAAATGTGTCATTCTTTTGAAAAAAAAAGTACCATCCTGTCTAAAAATTAAAATTTATTTTCAAATTATTCTTGGTCTCAATTTCTGCAACTTGATCATGTCAGAACTTGATCAACTTAATCATGTTAAATTGAGGAAAAATATACCTTCAGAATCATAAAATCCCAATCTCTTGGCCACCATAGCTCATGTCAACAAATAGACAATATAATGAGACATGTATATGAGGTGAAAATGGGATCACACTAATACAATCAAAATTACATTTATACAACACAATACATTTGGCAGTGTAAACAGATCTCTACAATACATGAATAAGAAATCCCTCACAACATGGTGTCATGGCTTCATTGCATGTAGACCGAATGGTGCATTCACATTGTCACTTTTTTTTGTGGGTTCAAAGTTACACCAAAAGTGCAAAGTGTACAGTAGATGTGATGCAGAAAGGGCATGATTTAAAAATAAATTGGTACATTTCGTCATATTCGCTATTCCCTGACACTTATAGGGGTTGCTAGAAAGTTGTGACCAATTGCACTTGAAGTTGATTGGCACGCACCAACCAAAACCACAAATGCAGAGAGCATATGAGTAGAAATGTGCATTTCGAATTGCAATAGATTTGCAAAAAATTGAAATTTTCAAGCAAAACCGCCTTAGACACTAAAATTGTGCAAATATCTATTTTGATTCATACAGTCAAACCTGTCTATAGTGGCCACTTAAATTGATTCTCTCCAGGTGAAAATGCATGTTATAGAACCTGTCTATAGAGGCCACCTGTCTACAGAAGCCACTTTTTCTGTTTCCCTTGGGGTGGCCTCTGTAGACAGGTTTTACTGTATTTGTTTTCATATTTAATGATCTTTAAAAAGGAGTAATTATGAAAAACATCATGGTAACAATGCTGCAGAAGTAAACTATGATTTCAAATCGAAGGGTATTTAAATCTATTGATGCATATCATTAAAAACTTTTTTTATATCATCTCCATAGAAAGACAGTGGTACAATTGCAAAAAAACCTACAGCCATTAATTAAGGGATTACTATTTTTGTTTTTTTATCAGCATCCTTTTCTGGTAATTCATGCGTGGTATTCAAATCAGCATTTTCGTCTTTTGATTAATCAAAAGCATGATGTAATGCAATTGCATAAATTATGATGGTTTAATGCAAAAATATGAACTCTGGACATATATAATTATGAAATGGGTGATGGCAAATTTGTAAATTGATACAATTTATGTTGGGAGATATATTACTTCATGGATAGTACTTTCTGTGTATCAAATACTTAACTTATCCGAGTTATCACAATTTAAAAAAAAAAGACGATGTTCATAGTTATAGGGGGTGCTGTTCAAAATAAACTGCAAATCAACTGCAACTTTGCAAATTGCAATGCACATTTTCATTCATGCAAGGTATGCGCATTTAATAAGACACGCATGAAACAATGATTTTGATTGGCGTGTTCCAATCAATTGCAACTTTTGAACAACATCCCCTAAGAGAAGTAAAACTGCAATGAAAAACCAATCTCCATTATGCCTGACGGACTTCATAACAATAACGAGTCAATATATCTCTTACATATATGCGTAGGAAACAGAGCAGACATATTTAGAGAACAGTAGTATATATATCATATAATTTAATTCATCATTATATCAAACATTATTCAAGATGATTTTGATAAATGATTAATACCACGGCAGCAAAACTCTGATAATTCATTGCATAGCTTGATCTTGAAATTTTTTAAATAGTTTTTGCGACTGCATACTATCTTCCAGCAATATTTGAATATTCATCATTTCAAATACTTGTAATTATCCGCTTTGGTTTCTCATTTGAATTGTATATCAATGTTTGTATTAAGACCCCAGAAATCGGACCTACAAATTTGGCAGTAATACTGTAGTTATGTATGTTGTACATTCAATTGTCAAAATAAGGAGAGTGAACAAAACTTTTACGTTTTACAAAACGTTTTACCATTCTGATCAATTTTTTTTGGGGAAAATGAATTAAAAAAAGTAGTAATCAAAGAAATCAGCTATTAAATGCCACATTTCATGTACAAAAAGAATCCCAATTCCTTTAGTAGAAGTATTTCACAGAGTACTGAATGTATTTTCAAATTCTCTCCACTCAAATATCATAATTATAATCTTTATTCAAATTGTTTGCGATTTTATAGATCCATTTTTATTCCCTGACCAAAAAGGAAAATTGTAGAAAAATAGAGATGCCTTACAGATAATAAAATCCAGAAAATGTCTGCGCTCAGATACTACAACAGTGCCACATAGTTATTACAATTTGACCCGACATTAAAAAACAACACAGAAAATACCTAAGCTGGTTCAGAATATAAACACTTGGATCTGTTTGTATTATATATATCTATAACATGCAAATTGGAGTTAATCAAATATTGAAAATAATCAAATAATTAAAATAGGGAGTTAGTAACCTTTTCTTACATAAAAAACGATGCATTCATAGTGAGTTTCTAAATGCATATGTATTCATCGCATTCCAAATATATGCTATTTATTACAAATTACATCATGAAATAAATATACAATTTACAGGAGAGAAAAATTATATATTACTCTTTCTGTCAAACAACTGTTCACACTTATAAAAGCTAAAATTCCTAAAAACAATTTCTAAGATTTAAAACTTTGAAACTGAAATAAAAATACAGAGAACACATTCACCCTCATGTAATCATGCATTTTTCATTAGAAATATTTTTTTCTCTTTTTATAAGTTATTTAATTGAAATATATAAAAACAATTTAAATTCCATCCTTAATTCTTTCAAAGACATGGCGAGTAGTAGTATTGGGTCATGAAACTATAATACTCTTTCAA
Organism: Temnopleurus reevesii; assembly: GCA_036244855.1. NCBI lineage: Eukaryota > Metazoa > Echinodermata > Echinoidea > Temnopleuroida > Temnopleuridae > Temnopleurus > Temnopleurus reevesii. Next base: position 70,314 of record BQKZ01002203.1, on the reverse strand, counting down.
GCACTAAAAACTAGGGTGTTAACACTGTTTATACCAAAAACCTTCTACACCGGAGGTGTAAGGGAAACACCAAGAGTGATTTAAACTCATTTCAATGGTGCTTCTCTTAACACATAGACATAGAATATAAATGAATACATCAACAAAATATGTAGAATTCGATACTGGTGTTCTTAAGCACATTTTGGTGTAGATTGATGTAGATTCAAAGTGTTTAGTGAATATTACACCCAGGTTTTTGCATGGTAATAGTTCAAGAGTCAAGAGCAAGTTTTGTGAATGACATATTTGGAAAATTCCATTGAAATACAAGACCTCACATTAAAAAACCAGGCAGAATTGGATAGCACGTAAGCATATCAAAATCTGATTTTTTGAACAGATTCTCTGAAATAGTTTTTTTTCACATTGCCAATACTTTCATTAACTTTCTTAATATTCAAATCTCAAAAAGGGCAAAGACGCAGAATTTCATAGAATTACATCTATCCAGAGTCGTTCACATCAAAGTATCACTTCTATACTGTGAATAGTTTGAAACTTGTCGCTAGGTTGGTTTCATGCAATTGTTCCGTATTCATTTCAGTAGGTTTGTAAGTCCAAGAAAGCAATTCTAATGCAGCCCAGCGTCACTCACATCGTTTGTTCCTATTAACAATGGCGTCATCTAGGTGCTGCATGTGACCTCATCAATAAATAGTGATGGACTTCTGAGCTGCAGGTTTCAGAATATGATCCTTTTTGTTCGACAGCCATGTTCTAAACAATGAAGAGAGGGAGAAAAGAGGAAAAAAGGGAAAAAGTATATTATAATGATAGTAATAACAACGATAATGATATTTTGGAGGCGTTGTGATGTAGTGGTTCTGACTCTCGCGTTTAAACCAGAGGGCCGTAGGTTTGAATCCCATCCATTGTGTTAATTTCCTTCAGCAAGAAATTTGTCTACAACGATGCACTATATCCGACCGACCAAATAAAAAAAAAAAGGCATTGATCATTAGTCTAAATGAGTGGGTAGTTTGCAAGCACATACCCTAGACTTTCAGTGTGTGCATGCGCAGATCATTCATATTGTGTGACTACATCACACACATAAGACATTGCTCTACCCTCAGTCTAGGGAGAGCATGCAGACACACAATGCATACCCTGTATCACTCTCTGTGTGTGCGCACAACGAAACCCAAGGGTCTGTTCTGGCAGAATAATGAGTGGTCTAGTTTCATGACATTTTGGTGTCCCTGTTATTATGTGGAATCACATTTTTTCTCGGCCTTGTGTGTTTTAAGAGGATAATAATGTGACCATTTAATCAAGGATGCAATATCAAATTAAGAATCAGTTTATTATCTTGAGGCCATCGCACACTTCTCAACTATTAGTCTTAACACAATGAGCACTGGAACCAAGAAGTCCCTGCACACAGTCTATGGGAACTACAGAATTCAGTAGTCAATGAGTTAAGACCTGAACAACAAGTTCAGGTAATACGTCGTCTAATGGCGAGGTACTTGATACTTTAAACTCTATGTTAAAGGGGATAGAAAGAGGGAGAGAGGTGGAGGAGGGAGCTAGAGAAGGAAAGAGAGAGGGACAAAGAGGGAGGGAAGGGTACAGAGAGAGAGAGAGTGAGAGAAGGGGGGGGGGGGTGAGAAGGGAAGGGGGACAATGGGAGAGGAAATGAGAGAGAGGGGAAGGGAGGGAGAAAGGGGAAGGGAAGAGAGAGAGAGAGAGAGAGAGAGAGGAAGGGAGGAGGGAGAGAGGGGGAGAGGGAAGAATGGGAATAGAAAAAAAAGTGAGAGGAACAGGTGAGAGGGAAAGGGTAAGAGGGAAAGAGGAAGAGAGAAAGAAAAAAGAGGGGGGGGGGGCAACGAAGGAGGAACAAGAAGAAGGGGAATAGAAAGTGGGAGAAAGAGAGAGAGAAGGGGGAGAGAGGACAGGGCTTGTATCAAATATCAAGTACCTCGCCATAAAAAAGGTGTGGTTTCACAATGCAACAGGGACACGAAAGTGTCACAAATTGGCCCCCTCATTTATAGAAACAACTCTAAATGAATAGGTAAAAATAGAATATCCAAATAAATTTTGACATCCTCCATGTCAAAAAAGAAATGATAAATGATCAAACATACAGGAGCACCTGCATTCATGCCTAATTCATTAGTTCACAATTTGCATGAATTTATCACCAAAAAAAATCCCCATTTCTCTCTTATTCTTTGTCCGCACAAGTTACAATTCACAGATGCCATTCATCATTCTATTCATCAAAATGTGGCCGAGGAACGCACCACGATACGTTCAGCAGTTTTGTTAAGCCGATTAGACCTATTTGCCCATTTCCACCTACATGACCACAATTACCGCACATTCATTTCAAATTTCAATTAGATATGCATTATCTGCAGTGTGTTGCATTGAATAAGAGTTGATGAATGATGTCGCTAAGCATGATGGGGTTGTCAAATGAATTCAGTTTCATTTTCTGTTTTACATTTTTTTCTATTCTGCCTTATTTTAAGTGTATCCAAGCTACTGCCCCCATCAAATGAATTTTTGTCTTCCTGTTCACTTTTTTAACTTTTGGTGTTTTTTTCTCTCCCCTTCTTCTTTTGTCCCTCTATTTTCTATCCCACTCTCTCTCCCCATCTCTCCTCTCTACATTCTCTCTTTCCACTTCCTTTTCCTCTCTCCCTCCTCCCTCTTCCATTGTCCCTTCCTATTCCCATCCCCTCTCTCTCTCTATACCCTTGCCCCTCTGTCTCCCGCATTCTATCTCCATTCCTCTCCCCTCTCCCTCTCTTCCGCTCTCTCTCTCTTCCCCTCTCTCTCTCTCTCTCTCCTCCCGCCTCTCTCTCTCTCTCTCTCCTTCCCCTCTCTCCCTCTTTCTATCCCCTTTCTTCTCACTCCCCCTTCCCTTCCCCTCTCTCCAACTTTCCTCTCCCGTTCTTCCATTGTCCCTCTTCCCTGTCCCTCTCTCTGCCCCTCTTTGTATATCCCCTTTTCAAGGCCCGGGCACACCGAACACGGCACGGCATCACGACTAGGTATTTTCGCGATTTCTCCCCTGTGATTGGCCAAATGTGAAGCAACCAAGATATCGCGTAAAAACTGTGCCGTGGTGCCGTGCCGTGTTTGGTGTGCCCGGGCCTTTAGGAGGAAAGACTTTTTTTGGTTGTGTTTAGTTTACAAATTAGATGCACAATGAAACTTTATTTCAGGAACTTTTCCATACGTGGTTCAACAAATGTACATGACTTTGGGGGAATTCCCCTATCATTTCTTTATTTGTGTTGGTACCTTTCAGAGAATGAACACAAAGCATATGGGGAGCTTCCCAAATTTCTCAGTTCATGATTTTTATTACCGTGAGCAGAAGTGCCAAATTCCTGGGACAAAGTATAGAACCTCTATTCAAGCATTAACCATACACTGTATTTCCATCCTTCTTATTCAGTGGAAAAATGTTGAACAAGAGTCACAACTGTGATTTGCTTTTGTGATCATAAAGCTATTGCAAATGCTTCAATAAAATTGTTTAGTTTGTTTATTTATTCATTTATTTATTATAGTCTTCTTTAAAAACAGTTATAAAAACTGCTTTACAAGCACGCCCTGTGTACAATATGTTCCAGTTCTTTGTCCCTTCCACTCACAATTCATATTTCAATCGTTATTTTATTGAATATTGATAATCATTTGGATGTAAAAAATGGAGTGTGCAAGTGCTTTGTTGACAATGGTTCATTATAAAAATATCATCAGATATTTCCCTTAGATGCAATCATCAAACAAGCGAGTCAGCAGAACTCAGGCTTGACTTTTTGTTATTTTTCTTTCAACAATTTATGACTTTGTATATGTTCATATTTCTTTTTTTCAAATCATTTATTTCAGTTCCTTTCAAAAATATGAACATATACAAAATCATAAATAATGATGATTTCAATAAATGCTTGATGAAATCCTCATTGTTTATGACTTTGTATATGTTCATATTTTTGAAAGGAACTGAAATAAATGGTTTTATTCTATTTTATTTGATCCTACTGATTTCATCCCTTTGATTAATAATAAGTTGGGTTAACTTGAAGTATAAGTGGGTTTCCTTCTGCAAAAACACAAAATGGTCCAATAAACAATTCAATTCAAATTTCAAGGGTACGCTTTACACAAAGATTGTTCTTGTCAACTCCAAAGTTTGCCCGAGGCTTGCAGTAATATCAAGAATAGCACACTGGATTCTAAGACAAAATACCACAGGACTACATTAGTTGGTAAGAAATCTGCTTAAATTGTAAACTGGCCTAATCAATTAAGCGTACTTATGCGCAAATTTTAACCAACCCCTGATGGACTAGAATAAACCATCAGGAATTCAAACCATAGTCTAAACATTTACACTAGATTTAAGTAGATTTGGAATTAATAATAATAATGATAATAATAATAATAATAATATAGATTATTTCTATAGCGCTAAAATCAGAGAGTACCAAACCAAGCACTTTACAACTTAACCGAACAAAAAAATAAAAACAATTTGATTACTGTGGGAAAAGGTTTACCTAATAATATGCAAATTATACAAAGCAAAAAATGACAGAGCAAATGAGAGATTCGCCTGTTAGGCGCACACCTCATTACACAGATGTGTGAATTGCTGATGAATGCCTTTAAACTCTTCAAAAAGTATAGAAACACGTAATCTGAACATTAAATCTAGATTTAAGAAGGTTTGGATAATTTTGCCAATCCTTTAAAATCTATAGTGACGCTTAAACCGGAACACGCAATGAACTGTGATTGGTACGGAATATTCACTATGAGCAGAAGGGACAATGGAATTGGACAAAATACGAAAACTTCCATTCAATCATCAATATTTCGAGACAAATAAAAGAAAGCAGCTTCTCTGTTGATTCAATGAACATGTGTGACATCTTTTCAACATTTATCCACAAAATGAGAGGAAAGGAAATCTCTTTTATGGTGTAGAGCTATTGTGAATGCTCAAATGGAATCTGTTTATTTTGTCTAATTAATTCGTCTCTTCAGTTCACAGTGATGATTTGGGGAACGTGTCCAATATAATGGAACACCTGCAAAGCCTGCAGTTGACTGGGGTAAAAAAAAATTGAGTTGCACATGCGGGGTCGTACTAAGCCCTATTTTAAAAGAAGAGTCTACCCCGAAATGATTGTTTAACAGGAGCAGAAACAATTAGAGGGCAGAACAAAATAATTCATTAAATAATGATCTGAAAAAATGGACGAATCAGTGAAAATTTTCAAACATGTTGTCGATTTGATGACATTATGGGAGTACTCCTAACTATTATTTTGTTTATATTCACGATGTAATTCATCATTTATACGGAAAGATACAAAATTTGTATTGATATAAACATGCAAAATAGGGGATATACTGTACATGTACATATCATGAAGATATCCATTACAGTTGTTATAGTTATGAGAAAATCACATTTTGGTGAAAAAAGTAACATTTCATAGCACATGAATATAGTAAATCGTCAATTGTGCGCCAATGACATCATCAGTTGCCAATTTGTCAAAATATCTAAAAATTCATAACTTTCTTAATAGTTGGGTGCTTTTTCTCAAACATTTTTTGTTCTATTCATCTGATTTTTTCATTCATTCATTCATTCATCACTATTCATTTATCAAGCAACAAAAAAGTACAACAGATCATTTTGAGCATTATTGGTAATTCTCACCAATGCAAACTAAGAACCAAAGATGGCGCTATGCAGTTTCAACCATAGAAAATGCCGGACTACCAACTTCTGTTTATGAGCATGCATGCATTTGTCTTCATTTTCTTTTGCATTCATCAGCTTCTATTTCTTAAACCATCTATTTATCGAGCAACAATAGTCGCTTGAACATACTTGGTAATTCTCGTCAATGACTATAACCCCAAATTAAGAACTACAGATGGCGCTATGCAGTTTAACAATAAACAATTCATGTGAGCCAGTTTACCAACTTCTGATTAAAAATCAGCGAAAAAAATTCATACATCATGGCATAAATTCATTTATCAAGTCGTATCTTATGGTAATCTTTATCTTTAGAGTACAGACAATAAAAAAAAAACAGTTGAAATATGAAGTAATGAAAGTCAGGTTACCAACTTCCGATTAAAACAAAAGTGAAAAAAATTCATGCATCATGGCATAAATTCATATTCATCAAGTGGTATTTAATGGTAATCTTTATCTTTAGATTACAGACAGACAATAAGAAAAAAAGGAACTAACAGTCAAGTTACCAACTTCCAATTAAAAACAGTGAAAAAAAATTCATACGTCATGGCATAAATTCTTATTCATCAATTGTTATTTTACGGTAATCTTTATGTTTAGATTACAGACAATAAAAAACAGTTGAAATATAAAGAAATGATAAAGAAATGAGAGTCAATAATCAAACATTGCAAAGGGTGAAAAAAAATGCAATTTTAACATTGCTCACTCAAAAAGCTTCCAACAACAGTAAATATAATTATTGCAAATATGATATCAAATTAAGGTGAAATTAATTATCTGATAACATAATGCAATAAACATAGATTCTAGAATAGGTTTGCAGTTGTACCATGTGGTGTAGGATTATCTTTCATGGAATAAACCTGAAAAGGACTGAGCAATAACTCAGAAAAAGATAAAAACACGACGTTCCGAGTAGATTTAACTAACTTGTCCACAAGTGAAGAAATCACTAGCGGTGAGAGAACCTCAAGTGAGAGAGCACACAAGTGAGGAATGAAGGAGAGAAGTGGGAAGTGGCTAACTAAAACAGACATTATCTTATCTTCTTTTTTTTTTTCTCCTCTTGCTCAGTCCTTTTCAGGAGTATTTCTTGAAAGATAACATGGTGCAACTGCAAACCTATTCAAATGTTTACTACACAATGCACACTCCAATTTTCTTCAAACATACACTGTTAATGTTTTTTTTTTTTTTATTAGATATTCATGGCAGAAGTTGTGCTTTGTCTGTTCTTTTTTACTCTCAAAACACTCCCTATTTGAATGCTCATCTGTTTGGAACATAGCAGGTTTAGCAAAACAAAGTATACATTATTCTGAGCACCCTTCCATTGAAGAACCCTACTGGAATACTCCCAAGGGAGTTGAAAATGCATACACCATGTGTATGCATGCATGCCTGAATCCAATAAAGTAGGGTAATAATGGTTCTAAGCTATTGCAGGGCCTGCGAAAAGGACACTTTGTAAAACTAAAGTGGCCACCCTATGTAAAATCAGATGCATCCGAATTATTCCACAGCTATGACGAGGCTAAATTAAAAAGATAAAGAATATGACTTACATAGTCTCTCGACGTAATTTCCTGGGAAGGTGCCGAATCGTCCCGAAGATTCCGAGTATCCTACATACCACCCATCGTCGCATTTCTCCATGACGACCACCGTCTCTCCTTCCATAATCTCTAATTCATCATCGTTGTTTGGCTGATAGCTGTATACAGCACGATATCTGCAAAATTTGTGAAATTTGAATAAGATATTGAATTTAATCATAATTTCCCTTTCTATATTCTTTCATACATGTATATCCTTATTACTATTCTGATAGCTGTAAACAGCATAGTATCTGCAAAATTTGTAAAATTCAAGTCAAAGTATCAAATTATTTATGATTTAAATTTTTTGTTATTTCCTCCATAATCTCACCAATGTTCAACTGATAATTGTATATACACTACAGTATCTGCAAAATTTTTGAAAAATAGTAATAGAAAATTTAAAATTTTCTATCATTTCTCCATGACAGTCAGGGTTTCACTTTCCATAATCTTTAATTAATCCTCCTTTGTTTGGCTGATAGCTTTATAAAGCACAGTATCTGCAAATTTTGGGAAATATATCAATCAGAATCTAAAATAAACCTTCCTTTCTCCAATATAACTAATATTTCCTGTTCCATTCTCTTTAACTCATTGTTTGTGAAATATAAACTACAAAAATCTAAACTTAATCATCACAGTGACTATCACTTTTGACTTGACTTCTTGAAAACTTGTGAATTCTTTTACCATTCAAATTGCCCGTTTGGCGTGCCCCGTAAATGTAGACATTAAATTACACAAATGTCATGTTCTATCGTTCCTTTTAGTGTATATTTTCTCTTATTCTTCATTGTTTGTGAAAAAAAATAAAAGATTAAACTCAATCATAGAAGTGACATGCACTTTTGACTTGACTTCTTGAAAAGTCGTAGTGCATTCTTTTCAAATTCATATTATACACATAAAACAATGCATATAGTGATGGGTATACATATATATGGTTAACAAATCACATCATGATCTATCTTTCATTTTGCCTTGGTTTTCCTAGATGTTAACTTATAGACTACACTTGTGATATGATTCAATAGCCATCCTTTTGATCTATTGAAATGAAGCTATGACACTTCATGTGAAAGAAAAATTTGTTCAAACTTTTATCGAAAGACCCTCATGAGAAATATTAGCCCTTCTGGTGCGACCTAACACTGAGCACGCATCATCCCTGTGATGAGCGAACGTCACTGATCCAGTACACGGGGGTTTGGTAGTGTCCTCGAATTTGAACTCTAATAACATCTTATATTGATATTTTTATGGCTTTTCAGTGAATATTCATAATGCCTAACTTTCCTCATTCTGATGATTAAAGTCTTGTACTTTAAAATACTGAACACGATTAGGTATTTCAGATATGAAAAGCTCACTTCATTTTTGACACCTTTGGAATCTGGGCTTCTATAAAAGCCTGTCATCAAATACTGAATATCTAGTTCTCCTCCTGTAGAAGCTTGCCCAACCAAAGGGTTAAAAATTGGTTACTGGACAAGGAAAATCTCTGAAAGTATTTAGACAGTATGAACTACAAATGTTTCTTACCTATCGCCCTCTGGACGCTTTTGATGGTAACCAGCATTCTACGAGAAAATTGAAACAGAAATCATATAAATTAATAAATAGAATGTACTAATAAATCCAAGAGAATTTATTTTCTTCAAATTTCTTCTCACTATTCCTCTTTATTTCTAAACATCAGCGCATGCAAATTACACACAATATCTAACTTAACATTCAAGATTGAAATTTAAGACTGACTGAAATACTCTGACAAATTTATTATATTAGTTTTCATGAAAGTTGCACTGTGCATCTTTTTACAACCAATATTATTCCTTGCTTTTAACCTCTATTCAACATGATGAAATATGAATCCCATTATTTCCCCCCCCCTTCCTCCTCAAATATTAAAAGTCCTTGGTCTTTACCCCATCTTATGTCACTGCTCATTGTCATCGCAATCATCATTATCATCATCACAATCTCCACAATCATCACCACCATGAAACTACCACTAGCACCAGTACGTCCACCATCATCCTCATCATCCCAAACACTACCATCACTGCTATCACCACCACCACAATCCTCCACCTCCTCCTCATTATCACCATCCTCACCACCTACAAGACCCCACCACCACCACCACTACTAATACCAACACCACAAACTTCAATACTACCAGCAGCACTAGCACCACAATCATCACCATTTCAATGGAATCTAAAACCCTTTATCACAATGTTTCAATTGACACCCATCTGAGAAAGTTTTCCATTCTGCCCTCACGACTGCGCCCCTCCACCAGCACCACCACTCCATCACCCTTACATCATCATCATCATCACCATCACCATCACCATTACCATCACCATCACCATCACCATCACCATCACCATCACCATCACCATCATCATCATCATCATCATCATCATCACCACCATCACCATCACCATCATCATCATCATCATCATCATCATCACCACCACCACCATCACCATCATCGTTACCATCATCATCACCACCACCATCATCATCATCATCATCATCATCATTATAATCATCATCATCATCCATCACCATTGCCATCACCATCATCATCATCATCATCATCACCATCATCATCATCATCATCATCATTACTATCACCTCCATCAAAATCATTCCCATCACCACTACTACCACTGCTACCACTTACACAGCCAATATCAGCATCACCACTAACATCATCACCATCATCATCATCATCATCATCATCATCATCATCATCATCATACTCACCTGAGAAGGTCTTCCACTACGCCCTCCTGACTGCGCCCCTCCACCAGCACCACTCCTGGAGCCTTGCCCCACTCTACTCTGAGAAGGCTGCTGCCTCCCTTGCGAAGGCATATCAGTCTGGTAGGGGCTGCTTGGCGTCTGATAGCTCAAATCGGCCTGATTGACCGGCGGGGTCCTGGGCACCTGGTTGTAAGGGGGCGTCCTGGGGACCTGGTTAGCAGAAGGCGAGAGGGGCCCCTGGCTCATCGGGGACCGAGGGCCTTGGTTGGGGCTCAGGGGGCCATGGCCTGCCCCGGGACTCAGGGGGGACCTGGGCATGGGAGACTTGGGCTGTGGTGATGACATCCCTGCGGAAAAAAACGTAAAAGAAATGAATCAGCTATTTTGTCAATGCTTAAAGGGTATCTGAGATAAAAATTATAATTTATAAAAGACATTACCATATCTTCATCAGACATGATATAGATTAATACTTTCATGAAGTTAGAAGCAAATAATAGACAATCGACGCATGTAACCCAAATCAGAGTTAGGGTCCATGCGTGTCCTTTTTAAAGCGTGCACATTCTTTTCTTTCTTTTTTTATATTTATATGTTTCATTAAAAGAAACAATATAAACCACAATAATTACAAAGGAATCATCATAAAGATTAAAAAAACCAACAAAACACCACTTTTCTCAGGCTTTTTATGTACTATGTCAGTGGTTTCATGCCAATCGATTTGCTATGTACCTGTACATGTATGTTGTTGCATTTATCATACAGGTGTGCACGTTCTTTGTCTGAACGTCCCTATTTCTCGACTGTTCAAACTGATCTTTGTACAAGTCGTTCTTTGGTTTATCCTGAGAAACATTCACATTTTAACGTTCAATACTCCTAAAAATAAACACCTTTTTAAAGTCAAAAGATGTTTAGGGAGTCGGTTTCGTATATATGTTATCAACTAGAAAAGTATCATTGTGACCTCAGACTAACTCTTATTCTAACTCTATAGCTTACATTTAGCTTACATTTCACTCCACCTTCGTTCTGCTCTCCCTTTTCTCTCCTCTTATCTTTCTCTCTTTCTCTCTCTCCTACGCGTGAATGATTCTGAGTGGTTGTGTTGTGTACTGAGTGAGTGATGAGTGATACGTAATTAAATTTGTAGCCACTATGGGACTCTGATAATAAGCTTTTGATTTTATGTTTGTCATTTATATTTAATATCTATTACATAACTATGTATTTTATAAGTATACTGTATATTAAAATGTATTGTGATTTTTTAAAATGGAAAAATAAAGTAATTGAATTTAATTGAATTGACTTTGTTTATTGTTCATCCCTTTCATGCTATCAGTGCACATGATGTATAACATGAAGGTCAATCGTTACACAATTCTGTCATCAGATTAACTCATGTGATCATTGTTTACAGAAATGGTTTCTGCTGCCTGCGGAGTTATGCAAGCCTTGAACCTTGATGACATGCATCAGAGCTGGGCGGTGTTTCACCAAGTCGTTCTTAAAGTTACGCACGACTTTACGGTCAACTGGTATCAGTTCTTGCACTGAACGTGCGTAATAATGTGAACCCTTACGCACAAGAAGGGGTACCAGTCGAACGTAAAGTCGTGCGTAAAGTCTTTCTTATCTTGGTGAAACACCGCCCTGATGCCAAGCTTACGGGTACACAGTACATGAGAATAGAAATTTACCCTTTGGACAAAACATGTTTGTACAGAAGACAATTGGGGTTTTTATTTATTAATTCATTTATTTTTAGCAAATTCATTGAATTTCAGACCTTTTCACACATTAGCAAGTTATTATTTCATTATGTTTAAATATCATCATACACATGTTTATGAGCATTCCAATGAGTGTAAATATAAGCGAATTCATGGTGGCGAAATTCATGCAAATAAAATGTCAGCAAAAATTTCAGCCTATACACTATTCCTGAAGGTTCGTATCTCCCTAAAGATATAAAATTTAAGCCCTTTAGTATTTTGAAAATTTAAAAATAAAATAAAATCTGGCCCATGATTAGCATACCGTGCTGTGGCTCCCTGAGCACCTCTAGGTATGCTACCGGTATGATACCAGCCTTGGTGTCATGACGAACCTCCCACCATAACTTTGTATAGTGAATGATTTTCCCATTCTTTAAACCTTTCAGATATTGCTAATTTCAAACATATCTGAGTGCTGATATATTTTTTACTCTTTTTGGACAGGTATTATTAATTCAATTCTGTCATACTTTCAGATATTCTTAGTTTCCAAAGATATCAACTGGGTCGCATACATCTCAACCTGTTTTGCCAAATGCTTTTAATGTTTTAAGAACTAAAAAAGAAAATAAACAAGCATACCTTGTTGTGGCTCCCTGAGCACCTCTAGGTATGCTACCGGGATGATACCAGCCTTGTTGTCATGACGAACCTCCCACCAGTTGGCATCGATCCTCCTCACCAGGTCCACAATCTCACCCTATATCAAGAAAGATAAGATGAGAGGGATGAGATGGGAGTGAAAAAAATAATAAAAATTGCATATTTGCAAACGGAGACAAAGAAGAAAAAAGGAGGAAAATATAATGAGGAAAATTAGAAGAATACAAAAATGAAGAAGGAAGAGAAGGGGAAAAATAAGAAAAAGAAATACAAAGAAAATGCAAAGGGAAGATGTAGGAGAGTCAGTCTTCTTTCTCTCTTCTTCTCCAGGCATAAATATTCAAATTTGAATGATACACGACGTAATACTCGATTCTCTCTCTCTCTCTAGGAAAAGAAAAAGTATGAAGAAGTATAAAGGGGAGGAAGATAATGTGAATTGATATCTTAACAGTGTGAATGTGACAACAGTTTTTGCAAATAATTTTAGGGTGTCTGAGGCCAAGACAATTAACGAATCTGTAATAAAATCAGTACAAAAAATATCTATTTTCTCACCTTGCTAACTTAAACCTCATTGGCTGTCTCTGCTCTGAAGCGATACTTTGCTCTTCCCTTCTCTTCCGTGCTTGGTACATTGACTGATTTTGACATACTGTACCACTGATGGCCGGTCAACAGTGCCAAATATTTATTTTAAGCACCTTACTACTGAAATATCTATAAATTAATACTTAATTCCACCCTCTCTTTCATTTTTAAATGACTTGCATTCAAAATTAATAAGCAAAAAATAATACAAAGAATCTATTTTTTTCTTACCTTGCTACTGAAATCTCCTTGGCTATTTCTTTTACAAATCTATACCTGGTTCTGCACTCTCCTATTATTCTAACATACCATGCAATCAATTTAATACGTCTAAGATAATATAAAGAATCTGGAGTATCCAATATCTATTTTTTTCTTACCTTACTAACTGAAATCTCATTTGCTGTCTCTCCCTTGAACCGATACTTTGCTCTGCCCTTTCCTTCCGCACTCGGAGCATTGACCATGAGATTCCTTGCTTCTTCTATACTCGTAACAATCTAAATATCAAAGGAAGAAAATGAGAATAACAAATTTTATTAATTACATAAATAAATAAAGGGACTAAACATCAGAATTTGCAGGGGAGCTATAAATAGCTCTCATAGAGGCTGTCACGGAGAATTTAAGGGGATCTAAATTGGGTCTTCATATTTAAACATTGGGGTTTATAAATCACTGCGCCAAAAAGCATTGAAGAGGAGCTTTAGGAGAGCAATTGCTCTCACTCCCCTTAAATTTTAGTCCCTGTTATATTATATTTATATTATGTGATATCTGATTAAATAGAATATTCAACTGACAATTTGTTTTCAAGTCCCCTGAAACGATGTGGTTATACTCTTGTATTTGTAAAATTGTTACTTTGTTATTCTACATTGTACCTCTACTTCCGTCCTTGGGCAGATTCCTTTATTGCCATGAAGTTTTCCCTTCAAGCAGTTTGTATCGAAATCCCTTGTAAGATAAATAGTATCACCCTTCTTGAAGGTTACACATGTAGGTGGACAACCAAAACAATTTTTTCTTGGCCCCTTTTTCCTCAAAATATCATACATCAGTACATTTATTTTTTCATTTCAATAGACCAAAATCACTGTGACATAATAAATTTTTAAAAATTAATGATACACATTGCTATCATTTGTTATTTCAGCATGACATTAATTTTTTTTACATTGTGTAGGTTTACCTCAACATATGTCCTCGGGAAGATGCCTTTATTGCCATGGTGCTCTCCCTCCAACCAGTTCTTATCGATATCCCTCGTCAGATAAATGGTATCACCCTTCTTGAAGCTAAGCTCTCTGAAAGAAGAAAAAAAGGACATTATATTATAGACAATTTGCACAATTACGCAAACATAATATTTGTTGACAATAATTCAGGGTGGTGTTTCACCAAGATAAGAAAGACTTTAAGAATGACTTAAGATGGACTGGTGTCCCTTCTTGCCCATAAAGGTTCACACTATTACGCGCATTCAGCGAAAGAACTGATACCAGTCCAACTTAAAGTCATTCTTAACCCTTTGACTACTGGAACCTGGTAGTCCCTACACAAAGTTTATGGGTATTACATAATTCAGTAGTCAATGGATTAAATTCTTTCTTATCTTGATGAAACACCGCCCAGGTGTGTGTATTTCACTTTTATATCTTCTGAATGATTAATGGTATTACCTATACCCTTCTTGTAGCTAAGCTATAAGGAAAAGGAATGATAAACCACTTCATTAATATCAATTTATCCATCCTTTTTAGTTTACTGGCCAGCCGCTAAACACACTCAGTGACACATTTCATAGATATTAATGACAAAATGAAGTATTGTCACAATGGAAATAATTTTCATTATCGTTATCCCTCGTCAGATAAATAGTTTCATCCTTCTCGAAGCTAGTTGCTCCAGAGATATTTACATCATATTCCAGCCAATTGGAGAAAAAATCAGTGACACATTTTCACAAAATTTGTTAACAAATGTTTAAACTATGACATAAAATATGGATAAACTGAAACTGGTCAATAAACGCAAAAAATCAGCTAACTCACTATAAAATGCAAAGGAATAAGAAAAAACCTGATAAAAAAACTATACTTACTTTTTGCTTTGTGCTGTGAAGGGATAAAGTGCGATGCAACTGGCCCTTGTGAGCTGGAAATGAGAAACAAAAATTATTTTGCATTATAAAAGAAAATTTACAATTTTTTAATATTTCTTTCTTGCTTTTGTCGTATTTATTTAATTCCATTTTGTTCTTTTTATGGGGGGGGGGGGGGGGGGGGGG
>BQKZ01002203.1:21146-47114 GCA_036244855.1 Temnopleurus reevesii | reverse complement strand
GGGGGGGGGGGGGGGGGGTGGCCCTCCCATAATATACATTTCATACATGAAAGTATGTTACAAATGACAATATATGGGAAATATAATAAATTTAGAATCGGTGTTGTTCAAACCCTTTCATAGTGTTGCACAATATAAATAGCAATATTAGTTAAATTGATGTCATGGTTTTAGCAGTGTACATTGGAAAGTACTCACACTGTATGGAAATAATACAAGTGTAGAATCGCCAGATGGGAGCACTTGGCCACCATCTCGCGAGCACACCTAAAACCGACCAATCATCTCCAACGTGACAAAGTACTCATCTTTTGACATTTTCAGGAGAAAATTGGCAAAATGTTAGGAGATAAGAGGAAAGGAAGTGCCCATCTGTCCTCGCGAGATCATTAACGACTCATTCGTTGTGGGTCGGTCATTCCATTGGTTCCGTTTACAAAGGGATGTTTTCACTATCCCGTGTTGGCCGATTTCACAGCTTTGTCTTGTCTGTTCCACTAAAGGCGAGTACATCTCTTGATGAAATCCCTTGAAATGTAATATAACTTAGCGACTCTATCAGTTCATATGTATTGAATTTCATTGGATTCCAATGAAATTCCAAAGAAAAGTTTTCAAGAGATTCATATTTTTGGTAAAATAGACATGACAATTTCTTGCAGGCTCAGTTTTAGGATTAGCTTCTCCCGGGATCCATTGCACAAAACTTCTGCAATAGATTTTAAAACCATCTTTATCGATTTCTTAATTGGTCTTTAAATGCAGCACTTTGTATCCTCTTTAAAAAAGTGCTATATAAACTAAAAAATCATTGTTTTAAATAAATCAGGCAAAAATTAAACTGGTCGGAACAATCTCATGGTTATTTGAAGTGCACACGCACTCTCGTTGGTAAATATTCATGTTTACATGTTATTGAATTGAAGTACATGTACTTGTCTTTTGACATTTTCAGGAGAAAATTGTCAAGATAAGAGGAAAGGAAGTGCCCATCTGTCCTCGCGGGATCATTAACAGCTCATTCGCTGTAGATCATCACTTTGGTTTAAATCTGGAGGGGTGTCAGCATTATCCCAAGTTTCAGAATTATTCTGCTTTTTCTGGGGTCCATTGCTTACATAAACTACAGAGAAATAAAAACTTACAAAAAAACCCAAAAACATCAAAAGTATGTATTGAAATGAAAAATTGGGCACAATGTTTGCAAGAGTATTTTCACATCAAATGGTTATATGCCACGGTACCCTGATCTTTCAAATTAACCTGATCAGAATGACTTCAAGATTACTTAAACTGCAGATGGTATAAGCTATTTGGTGGCTAAAACTCAAGATTCACAAAACTAAGTTATTGAATTGACGTTATGTAGGTCTATTTGCTAAACAGTGCATTATTACATGAATTATCCAGCTAATTTGCGCTGTGGAGACACACTTTGATTTAGGCTCAGGATAATTTATTCATGATGTCAGCATATAATGCAATATTCCAAATGCTTTATAAAAATTAGTGTCCAAAACTGATGGACGCCTAATGTCTAGCTTGAATGTGATAGCTAAATGTAGGAAAGTGCATCTACAGTGTCCAGAATTCTGAGTTTCATCATTAAAGGTAGAATACTTCTTTTGCAGCCTGAAATTTGACTTTCCAAGATTGTTGTGTTATGTTGAAGAATACTAAATGTTAGAACTTATCACCAATCAATTAAGCACAAAGATTGGTCATGATAGGCGAATTTATAGTTATTCCAATAATAATTCTTCTCTTCGGGCACCGAACTAATTCACCGTGCGTTCAAAATTCAAAACAGCCGTTATCCCCACGTTGACCAATAGCGCAAACGTCTCTCTCAGTGCGTATTCCGCATGGTGTGGCAGTGTATTGAAGTGCGCACTGTATGTGCTCTTATGTTTTGTTTGTGTGTGTGGTACCGGAATACGCTAGGAGTATCACGATATCGTTGGTGTCAAGATGAATTATGATAGAATAGATTTTTATTTGAATTAAATATTCTGGACTACATTCGACCAGAATACTTCATAGAGGTTGTTCTTTTGGCATATCCGAGGTACACAACAAGTTGTAAGCATAACCGTAATGTGTGCAAATGTAGTTTTTACCTTTAAGGAGGGATGAAAGGGTGAGAATCTGCATTTGGGGCAAAAGCCGGATAATGCTTTTGGGATAGTGATGTGACAGTTTCTAGAATTCTGAGTTTGATCATGAGGAGGGTTGATCGGGCAAGATTCATGATGTCAGATAAACACTGGATAATGAAGCGCTCCCGTATCACCAACGTAAATATCATATGGATATTGCTTATCCCTCATACATCTAAGTACAATACCCGTTCTACAATGTCAAAAACACTCATCATCCCTCGTACCAACAAACGCATAGGTGATAGGGCATTCTCTGTAACTGCCCCACGTATCTGGAACTCTCTACCCCTCACAATTAAGAATAGTCAAACACTCTCTTCTTTTAAGAAGTGTCTCAAAACACACCTTTTCTTATAATTATATGCTCCATTAATATGTTAACTTGTATGTAATCCATGTATTCTCATTCTGTTATTTCTGTACATGTATGCATTTGTTGGTCTGTTCTGTATTTCTTCTACTTAATCTAAAGTGCGCTTTGAATCTTACGAAAAGGCATTTTATAAATGCAAATTATTATTATTATTTTATTATCACCATCACCTCCATAATTTGGGATAGTGTTGTGACAATTTCTAGAATTTTGCGTTTCATCATGAGGAGGGCTGATCGGGCGAGGATTGCAAGATTAGGCAGAGAGTGGATAATGCATTGCTCTCTTGTCACTAAATTTAGCATCAAATGGACACTGCTCCTCATCAACACCTCCATAATAGCTATTCGAAGACAAATGGTTTTCCATTTGCAACATAATTCACCAGCTCCTGCTTGTGAAGGCTTTGTAAAAATAAGATGCACATGGAAGAATACTATTTTGAACATTTAACTGGCAGTTTTAGACATTCATCTATGAACATGAGTGAAAAAAAATATCCTGAATATTGCAGGTTTGTGGAAGACATTTTTTACATATGTACTGGTATGTGATCACAGTGAGCGGAATGGACAAATAAAAAGGACAAAGTAAACAAATCTCATTCAAGCCTTCAAAATAACTTGAAAAAAAAAGACAAAAGCCCTTCCTTTTCCTCTTCTCCTGAAAAGAAATGAATAACAGGCGCTACAACTATTTAAGGAATCAACGGAAATTACATTCTTTTGTGTGCTATGAAGATTATGTAAATTGGACAAAGTAAACAGCTCCCATTCTAACCTTCACATTGGTCAAAATGCAAGCTGATGGTGGGTTTAGGGTAATGACCGATGGGCTTGGAGTCTGTTACTCCACCAAAGAACAGGTGCAATAGAGGATGTTTGTTTTATTTTTGACATTTAGACTGATAGCGAGAAGGGTACTGGAATCATATCATCCATATCGTTCATATCGTCCATCCGTATCAGGCCCGTGAAATGAAAACAAATACTCATCGCATTCACTTCACTAGTAGTCTTCACAATGTAATTGAATGGTCAATATCTATGAAATATTTTGCGGCGTAGCTATATGTTTATTATCAATCCTTATTATTCTATTTTCCTCTTTTATGCATGCACTTTTAATTCATATTTCTTTACCTAATAAATTGGTGTTTTTTTTTAAATTTCAGAGTTATAACAATAGGGGTATTGGAATCATACCATCTGTATCAGGTCAGTGAAATGAAAACAAACACTTTTTAAACTAAGTGGTTACATGAGTATTAATCATACGGATGTTCAATATCCATGACACATTTTAATTTCAATATCTCTTTATCATCACTCACCAATTCTTAGATTTTTCATAGTTCATTAATGCATTTTTATTTCTTTACCTAATGTGCAATGTTTTTTTTAATTGTTTATTTATGAAGTTCAGACAGTGAGTGATAGGGGTGCTGGAATCATATCATGCATATCTGTTCAATAAAATGAACAAAAAAACTGATTAAAGAGAGCGAGTAACAGATTTAACAATGCTATACAGTGACCTATACCAATGTAATGTTTTAGAACAAAAAAGTGACAATTTCAAAGGGGACATATTTGCTGGAAATAACACCATTCTATTTTATCCAGAACAGTAACAAACACACGACAAAAGATATTTGCATATTTTTAAGACATTGTTGAAGTCATTGTCATTTTTTATAAAGTTTCAATCATCTATGAAAACTGTGACCTAACTCTTGCAAAGTAAATATTTTTGTAATGCATGACCAAACCACGTTATAAGATGAGAACAAACAAAGTATGAAAATAATATTTGGCATTCTTCATATTGCTTTCCAAATTCTTCGCTATTTATGAATGACATTGATACTATCAAAACATGGACCTTTGTTTTTGTAGGAGGACCACATGGTCAACTAGACTCTTTCAGTAAGTAAGTAGTTGTCACCTAATGGTATGCATTTAAATACCACACAAACAGTAGGTGGCTTTGGCCTGAAGTGTATCATTGACCCATAACAACAAAATGGCAGCCTCCTTCAAACCTACTGATGATGTGGCAGAGATGCCCACATTTTAGAATATGTATGGATATAAAGATTCAAATATGTATCACCAAACGGCTGAACCAAATATTTTCTCATACTAGAGAGCATTATAAACAACCTTACACTCTCCCAAATGAGAACAATATTTGGTTTAAGCTGTTTGGAGAATAACATTCTAATTTCTATCCATAAACAGTAGGTGGCTTTGGTATATCAATGACCCATAACAACAAAATCACACCCTCCTTCATACCAAGTGCATAGAACTAGAACATACAGAGATGCCAACTGTTAAGGAATATGCATGAGGATTGAAAATAAAATGTGAACCACCAAACATCTGAACCCCACGGAAGACCAGCTCCCCTTGATGGGCAAGCTGAATATGGGCAATCCACTGAATTTGTAATCATAAATGTTTTAATTTTTAAAATAAATTCAATCAATAAATCAATGAAATATATAAAACAACTTTACACTTTCCCAAATGAAAAAATATTTGGTTGAGCTGTTTGGTAATTCACATTCTAATTTCTATCCTTATGCGCACTTTAGAAAGTTGGCACCTCTGTTATGGTGAACTGGACTCTTTCTTTTTTAAAGTNAAGTACAATACCCGTTCTACAATGTCAAAAACACTCATCATCCCTCGTACCAACAAACGCATAGGTGATAGGGCATTCTCTGTAACTGCCCCACGTATCTGGAACTCTCTACCCCTCACAATTAAGAATAGTCAAACACTCTCTTCTTTTAAGAAGTGTCTCAAAACACACCTTTTCTTATAATTATATGCTCCATTAATATGTTAACTTGTATGTAATCCATGTATTCTCATTCTGTTATTTCTGTACATGTATGCATTTGTTGGTCTGTTCTGTATTTCTTCTACTTAATCTAAAGTGCGCTTTGAATCTTACGAAAAGGCATTTTATAAATGCAAATTATTATTATTATTTTATTATCACCATCACCTCCATAATTTGGGATAGTGTTGTGACAATTTCTAGAATTTTGCGTTTCATCATGAGGAGGGCTGATCGGGCGAGGATTGCAAGATTAGGCAGAGAGTGGATAATGCATTGCTCTCTTGTCACTAAATTTAGCATCAAATGGACACTGCTCCTCATCAACACCTCCATAATAGCTATTCGAAGACAAATGGTTTTCCATTTGCAACATAATTCACCAGCTCCTGCTTGTGAAGGCTTTGTAAAAATAAGATGCACATGGAAGAATACTATTTTGAACATTTAACTGGCAGTTTTAGACATTCATCTATGAACATGAGTGAAAAAAAATATCCTGAATATTGCAGGTTTGTGGAAGACATTTTTTACATATGTACTGGTATGTGATCACAGTGAGCGGAATGGACAAATAAAAAGGACAAAGTAAACAAATCTCATTCAAGCCTTCAAAATAACTTGAAAAAAAAAGACAAAAGCCCTTCCTTTTCCTCTTCTCCTGAAAAGAAATGAATAACAGGCGCTACAACTATTTAAGGAATCAACGGAAATTACATTCTTTTGTGTGCTATGAAGATTATGTAAATTGGACAAAGTAAACAGCTCCCATTCTAACCTTCACATTGGTCAAAATGCAAGCTGATGGTGGGTTTAGGGTAATGACCGATGGGCTTGGAGTCTGTTACTCCACCAAAGAACAGGTGCAATAGAGGATGTTTGTTTTATTTTTGACATTTAGACTGATAGCGAGAAGGGTACTGGAATCATATCATCCATATCGTTCATATCGTCCATCCGTATCAGGCCCGTGAAATGAAAACAAATACTCATCGCATTCACTTCACTAGTAGTCTTCACAATGTAATTGAATGGTCAATATCTATGAAATATTTTGCGGCGTAGCTATATGTTTATTATCAATCCTTATTATTCTATTTTCCTCTTTTATGCATGCACTTTTAATTCATATTTCTTTACCTAATAAATTGGTGTTTTTTTTTAAATTTCAGAGTTATAACAATAGGGGTATTGGAATCATACCATCTGTATCAGGTCAGTGAAATGAAAACAAACACTTTTTAAACTAAGTGGTTACATGAGTATTAATCATACGGATGTTCAATATCCATGACACATTTTAATTTCAATATCTCTTTATCATCACTCACCAATTCTTAGATTTTTCATAGTTCATTAATGCATTTTTATTTCTTTACCTAATGTGCAATGTTTTTTTTAATTGTTTATTTATGAAGTTCAGACAGTGAGTGATAGGGGTGCTGGAATCATATCATGCATATCTGTTCAATAAAATGAACAAAAAAACTGATTAAAGAGAGCGAGTAACAGATTTAACAATGCTATACAGTGACCTATACCAATGTAATGTTTTAGAACAAAAAAGTGACAATTTCAAAGGGGACATATTTGCTGGAAATAACACCATTCTATTTTATCCAGAACAGTAACAAACACACGACAAAAGATATTTGCATATTTTTAAGACATTGTTGAAGTCATTGTTATTTTTTATAAAGTTTCAATCATCTATGAAAACTGTGACCTAACTCTTGCAAAGTAAATATTTTTGTAATGCATGACCAAACCACGTTATAAGATGAGAACAAACAAAGTATGAAAATAATATTTGGCATTCTTCATATTCCTTCCAAATTCTTGGCTATTTATGAATGACATTGATACTATCAAAACATGGACCTTTGTTTTTGTAGGAGGACCACATGGTCAACTAGACTCTTTCAGTAAGTAAGTAGTTGTCACCTAATGGTATGCATTTAAATACCACACAAACAGTAGGTGGCTTTGGCCTGAAGTGTATCATTGACCCATAACAACAAAATGGCAGCCTCCTTCAAACCTACTGATGATGTGGCAGAGATGCCCACATTTTAGAATATGTATGGATATAAAGATTCAAATATGTATCACCAAACGGCTGAACCAAATATTTTCTCATACTAGAGAGCATTATAAACAACCTTACACTCTCCCAAATGAGAACAATATTTGGTTTAAGCTGTTTGGAGAATAACATTCTAATTTCTATCCATAAACAGTAGGTGGCTTTGGTATATCAATGACCCATAACAACAAAATCACACCCTCCTTCATACCAAGTGCATAGAACTAGAACATACAGAGATGCCAACTGTTAAGGAATATGCATGAGGATTGAAAATAAAATGTGAACCACCAAACATCTGAACCCCACGGAAGACCAGCTCCCCTTGATGGGCAAGCTGAATATGGGCAATCCACTGAATTTGTAATCATAAATGTTTTAATTTTTAAAATAAATTCAATCAATAAATCAATGAAATATATAAAACAACTTTACACTTTCCCAAATGAAAAAATATTTGGTTGAGCTGTTTGGTAATTCACATTCTAATTTCTATCCTTATGCGCACTTTAGAAAGTTGGCACCTCTGTTATGGTGAACTGGACTCTTTCTTTTTTAAAGTCGTTGTCACCTAATGGTATGCGTTTAAATACCACACAAACAGTAGGTGGCTTGGGTTCGAAGTGTATCATTGACCCATAACAACAAAATGGCAGCCTCCTTCAAACCTACTGACGATATCGCAAAGATGCCAATCTTCTAAAATGTGTATGAGACTGGTAATTAAAAAATGAATGATCAAACATCTAAACCAAACATTTTTTATGAGAGTTAGCATAATCATAAGCTTTTTTTCACGAGGGAGATTTATCTAATATTGGTTCAGCTGTCTTTAGATTCATATTCTCATTTTTATTCTCATGCCCATTTCAGTCAACTGGACTCTTTCAGTAAGTTGGTAGTTGTCATTTATTGGTATGCGTTCAAATACCACACAAACAGTAGGTGGCATTACCCTAAAGTGTATCAATGACCCATAACAACAAAATAGCTGCATCCTACAAACCTAACACAGAAATGTCAATCTTCCGCAATACACAAGACGATAGTAATTAATAGGACATGAATGAGACGTGAAGAAGTAATAAGACTTAATTTATAAGACATGAAAGCTCAAATAGCTGGACCATGATATGTTTTTTTTTATGAGAAAAGCATGACAATAAAAATACTATGCTTTCTCTCATGAGAAAATATTTTGTTTAGCTATCCCAGTCACATTTTAATTTATATCCTCATAAACATATCTGAAAAATAAATCAGGACATAAAATAAAGATTTACCTAAAGCAGACAGTGTGCTTTATTGGATTGGGAAAAACCAAGTGTTCAATGGCTAAATGCTGTGAATTGGTTGTCTATAATGATCAACTAGAGTCTTTCAGTAAGTAAGCAGTTGTCACCTATAGGTATGCGTTTAAATATCACGCAAATAGTATATCAATGACCCATAACAACAACATTGCAGCCTCCTCGAAACCTACTGACGATATCACAAATATGCCAATCTTCTAAAATGTGTATGGGGCTGGTAATTAAAAAGTGAATGATCAAACATCTGAACCAAGCATTTTTTCATGAGAGTTAGCATAATCATAAGCTTTTTTCACGAGGGAGATTTATTTGATATTGGTTCAGCTGTCTTTAGATTCATATTCTCATTTTTATCCTCATGCACATTTCAGCCAACTGGAATCTTTCAGTAAGTAATTAAGTCATTGTCACCTAATGGTTTGCATTTAAATACCACACAAACAGTCGGTGGCATTGGCCTGAAAGTGTATCAATGGCCCGTAACAACAAAATGGCAGCCTCCTCCATAACTAACGACCATATCGGCCATGGAGGAAATCCTTATGAACTGGAGCATAGCAATTATTGGCACACATTCAAACTTTTCTAGGATACATTTTGCATTTAAATCACATTATGGTATGGAATACTGTATATTTTGCAACCATAAATATCAGCTCATCAGAATGCCAATAGACTTGTTTAGAAGCACCTTTAAAATTGTGAAAATAACCACTCACTCATGTGTGCAAGGGTCTGAAATTCAGTGAATTCACCAAAATTTATGTATGCTTAATTATGGGCCTTTACACTAGGTTTTCCTAAATGTGCACTTCCCCTGTACATTTATATGCAAGCTCTATGAATGATTCCCATGCTTTCTAGGTTTGTGTTTGTGTGTCTGTGTGTGTGTGTGGGGGGGGGGGGGGAGGGGTGCTCTATATACAACCAATTAACATGCTATTTCTATTCCATGTTAACCCATGGACAACTGGAACCAGGTTGTCCCTGCACAAAACCTATGGAAATTATAGAATTCAGTAGTCTATGGGTTAACTTAAAGCCCTGGTCACATAGGACCCCGGAAGCAACACGATTCACCCCGACTCGTTGTTCTGAGGCAGTTAACTGTGAATTCACAAAGTGTCGGAGTGAATCGTGTTGCGTCCGAGTTCCTATGCGACCAGGGCTTATACGTGTAGTAGCTAGATGAGGTATGGTAAATGTGGATTGGCATTAGGCCTATAATTAGCCAGCTGTTATTTCTTCTCCTCGTTCAAAGCAATTTGGTAAGCTGACACAGAACATGAACGTCAGCTGAACTTCTAGGTATCATGTTACCCTTCATTACAGGCAGATCAAGGGGGCAAAAGTGCAAAATGCCCCTAATGACACTGATAGATCAGTTTTGGGAGAGATGGCTCTTCAGATATTTAACTAGTTTGCGAGCTGCAGTGAAATAATTACCATAATGTAGTTTTTCAATAGCAAATTAGAACATGTTCATAGTTTGTTTGAATGATGATGCTGTCGCTCTCCTCAACACAACATGCTTCACGTGCAAAATGAATGCAAACTCACACGCCGCACGCAATACCACCGGTTGCTCAAGCCATTCTCCGCCGCTCGGGCCCCATGCGATCCATTCAGCGCGCCGTTGGCTAACGACTAATTGACATTCTCAAGGTAAAATACACCAGAATACGTGCAAAAATCTTCTCCTAATTTCGTACACACTTAAATTTAGGTATGCAAGCGATTTAGGAATACATCAGCTCGTTTTGCATCAATTTCTGCATCCTGACCATTACGAATGGCTTATAATATGATTTTTGAAGAAATTGTAAGTGTATCTTTCAGAAGTATTTGGGCATGTAGAAAATATGCAATTGAGATTCTGAATACATTCAACATTAGAAAAATACAGTAAACAAATAAACCAGGGAGATAAACTTTCACAAACTACTGTTACTGTACAAGCTGAAATTTTTGCTGTGGGTTTATTTTTGCGATTTTGAATTTGCCAACATTTTCACTCATTATAATGCCAATAGACTTGTGGATACTAATCTTTCAAAACGTGAAAATAACAACTCGCTATATGTGTGAAAAGGTCTGAAATTCAGTGAATTCGCTAAAATTGTGTATGCTACAATAAGAATATAATAATAGTAAAAATAATAAATGCCATTCATATAGCGCACGTATCCACTCTGCTGAGAGCTCAAGGCGCTTTTTTAACATTATTATTACCCTGGCTTTAACCCGGCAGCCACCAGTGCACATGGCATTTCAAGGAATAAATATTCCTTCCAGGTCTCCATTCACCGACTTTTACAGTTAATTGCAAAATTTATCAATATTACACGGAAGTACTTTCATATCTGCAATAGATCTCATACAGTCCAAAGAGGCTAACACACTTTGGAATGCACGGTACCAAAATAGTTCTATTTTTAGAGAACAAGTAATCAAGTGGAAAGACGAAGAGAGAAAGAGAGAGAGAGAGAGAGAGAGAGAGAGGAAGAAATAGGGCTTGTTATTGGCCATGTCACGAGGAATGAGTTTTAAATTGGATGCGATCGGTGGCGGTAAGCCAAGTTGATTTTGCCTTAATGAACGCCAAATTTGTTCTACATATTTCCCATGTTGTTTACTCTGATGGATGATGTAAACAACCTAGGGAAATTAGGAAAGGATTATACGGTAATAATTCTAGATGTTAAGAGTTGTAGCGAATTCCATTTCTTTTGCTTGTACACATATTACCATTCAATGGCAGTACACAAACACAGTATATGGAAGCACTTAGATGATTTTAATTAAAATCCAAGAAAACAGTAAATATCTGTTAAAACCAGTTGAAACCCACTTTTACTCAGTTAACAATATAAATACCATGTTTGAGAATACAATTAACACATCCCTGGAATTCTAAATCATTATCCTTTTTCTTTTTAATCTTTTCTGCAAAAATGTGAAAATCTTGTGGTTTTCAAATGGGATTGAAGTTATATTTTTGCTAGTATCCAGTAATCAAGGTTTGCCTCATTCAAATCATATAGAATTTCTTCATTTGTGTTTTAAGGTAGATTGAATGCCATAACAAAGTATTTAAAAAATCTTTCTAATTATGTTGTATGTAACTTTCAATGAATTTGAAAGCAAGATATGATAGCATTTTTCTTGAAGAATGGTAAATGGTAAACATTAAACAAGGTGCAAAAATATAGTTAAAGGATAAGTTAAAAGCAAAAAAGTAAGATACCCTTTTTCTTGATGGATGAGGTTCTTGGAGGTGGTTTAAATGTAGCAGGCTTCCACTTCTTTGGCGACTTTGTAGGATGAGAAGAGGATGATGATGCTGATGATGAGGAGGATGGAGTTGTGGTCGTGGGAGTCGAGAATGAGGACAATGACCATGATGATGGTGTCGAGGTGAAGGGGGTCGAAAACGATGATGATGACCATAGTGATGGTAAAAATGATGATGAGATTGAGGATAAATATGAAGACGATGGCGGTGGTGGTGAAGGTGGGCTCGAGTAAGAAGACGAGCTACCTGGTTGCCATGACGATTGGGGAATCGATGCAGAGTACTGAGATGCTACGATCACTTGAGGTTTGTTTGGAGTCGTCTGTTGCCATGACAAAGCATTGGCCGAGGGTCCGTATGCGGGCGAAAGCCGCGCATGGGACGGGGGAGTGCTAGTCCTCATGGTGGGTGAAAGCGTTGTTTGACTGAACGATAACGCAATGTTTTGCGATGAGGATTGCGCGGGGGATGAGCCGAGTGACGATGATCGTAATCTTGTGTCGCACTGATCGGGGAGAGAGGATGACAGTAACCAATGATGCGACGGGGCTTTGGGGGACGTCCCCGTGGGAATCGACACCGGTGGAGTTACAGTTGCGCCCGGTTTAGATTGTAATGCTGAAACTGAACACGACATGGCTGCCGGAGTCGATAATGATGTTGCATGAGCAGTGATGGGTTCAGGCACGCTTCTTATTTCTTTTGTCCCACTTTTTACGTCGCTCTCTGGCTTACATTTCTGCAACAGTGTAACCGACTCTTTGACAGGTTCTCTTACATCACCAATGGGTGCACTCACAGAAGTATGTGCTATTGAGGTAGCTTGCGACGTTTCCACTTTTTGTGCTGTGCCTGTGTTCTGTAAAATTTCGTCTTTCCGCAAGGTTTCCAATTTTGGAGAGATTTCCACTTTCTGCGACACTTCCTCTGATTCCGACACCGGAAACGGAGCTGGCGCTTTGTAAGCTGACGATTCTGAACGATCCAGCTTTTTCGAAAGCGCCCCAAGCTGCGGACACTTCGGAATCTGCTCCAATAGAATGGTTAGGATGTCGGCAGAAAGCGGCCCTGGGTCTGTATTAGTCCTCCGCATGACTTTCTTTTTATGGCGGCCGCTTGGGGGCTTTGCTGCTGTTACCTTCGTCAGGTCCTCCGTGCTGGACCGTCTCTGCGGGTACTGCACCATCTCGAAAGTAGGGTTGTTGTGGAACAGTCCTTTCTTGTTGGGCGAGATCTGTCGGTAGGCTTGGGTGAATATCATCGCTTTGATTGAATTCAGCTGCGGACGAGCTGAGCTTCTTTTCACTTCGAGAAGGCAATCAAACGAGCTAAGCCCTACGGGTGGGCGACGGACATTGGAATGTCGATTGGCTGGAAAGTCTGGGTACCAGGGGATGACAGGCTAATTAATTTACTTGTGAAGGAATCGGACCGATGAGCCGTCCGGATAAAAACAACAGTAGTACTTAGCCTGGGGATGGATCAACGGGATCGTGGACATGGATACAAACATTCCTCCTGGTCACTAGGTCAGCTTTGCGTTGCTATGGGTGTGATGAAGACTGCCCTCACATTCTACATTCCAAAAGGATGACCATGAGTGTGGTTCACAAACACATCTCTCAATTAGGTATACAGTTGAAGAGACAGTGTCAAAACATTCTTGCTAGCTGCATGAGGATATATTCTATCAAGGATAGTCATATAAAAATGGTCTCCAATTGAAACTTATTGCTCCACTGTTCCATTTGAAGCTAATAAAGACAGAAAGAAAATAATGCTCCAAGAAGTGTAGTGCTCAAGCATAATCTCTTTTCCAGATTCCAGAGATCAAACTTCCTTTCAGTTTACAACAAAATTCAGCATTTCCGTCAATATTGCTCCGCTGACCATCATTATACACCTTATTACAAACAATACCAATATTCAACATTTCATAGTTAATCCTTGTTGAGAGAAGGTACTATATCATAGTAATCCAGTTTTGGCAGGAGACACTAATCAAAATTGTATAAGAAAAATGAAAATCCATTCCACATAGTTACTTCTCAAGCACCATAACAATCACAAAATAGTTTTGATAGCATTGCCTGCAAGCCTAATGATGTAGACACTATGGCAAAGCATAAAAGATTGAGTGACAATCACCAATATATTCCAAGTAATTCATGACAACAATCACAAAATGACTTTGGCAAGATATACCACCATTTCCACTCAAGCAACAAGAGTAAAAAATAATTTCGGCGAGTTACCATCACTTGCTGCAAGCCTGATTAAGAAAACATCACAAATTGTAAGTGATTAAGTAATATCCATTGATTAAGTCCCAATACACCTCAAAGACAATTACAACATGACTTCAGCAAAATATACCGCCATTTCCCCGGAAGCAACAAGAATCACAAACAAATTTGGCGTATCATCCCCATTGTTTGCGAGCCTGATTAAAGTAGACATCACTCCAAATCGTAAAAAGTGAAGAAACATCCATCTATTTAGAAAACAATCACAAAATAATTTTGGCACAATACAGCCATTGCCTGCAACCCGACAAAAGCAAGGCATTAATGCAGTAAGACACTACATCTATGTAGACTCCCCCGCGGCTCTTATCATGAGCAACTATCGTCTGACAGGGTGACAGTATCAAATAGCGAGGGGAACATTCTTCGTACATGGGTCATATCGCCAGCGGCTGACTATCAACGATCATTAGCGCCCAAGGATGGGGCCCTCCGAGATGAACCATTCCCCTTAAAGGTCAAATCCAGTCAATGAATAATTTGTATCAAAAGAGGCGGAAAAGTTGGAGAAACAGAACAAAAATGTTTGAGGAAGATTGGACAACTACTATGAATGCTGCAATCCTTTAAAATCAACGATGATTAGCGCCAAAGAATGGGGCCCTCGGAGATGTACCATCTCCCTTAAAGGACAAATCCAGGTGATAATTATTTTGTCTTAACAGGAGCAAAACAGTTTTATAAATAGCAGAAAAAAGTTTGAGGAAAATCTGACAACAAGAACAAAGTTTTTATTTTTTTCATGGCATAAAGGCATGAAAAACTTTGGAAAACCAATCAAATGTCTCAATAAATTGGCCACTCATTGATATTGTGTTTGCTCTACTAAACACTTAATATGCTTACAGTAAATTAACTTCCGTCCCCGAAATATGGTTTTCTGAAAAACTTAATGGGCATAGCTTGATAAATGTTTTGTTATTTTCAGTAATACATTGTACTGACTTATTAATTTTCTTTGATAAATGGAAATTTATGATACAATATTTCTTAAAAGTTGAGTGATCAAAATTATGAAAAATTATGAAACTCAATTTTTTTAGTTTATGAAATAATATGCTAATAATATACAAAGCTGTCAACAATAGAATATAAATTGGTTCAGGTTCTGAGAATATTGTACAAATTATCACAAGTAATTGTATAAAAGAATTATAACTACCATATCATCAAGTTGCCAATTTGTGATCTTTTACTGACTTCTCCAGGTTTTGAAGTGAAAAAGTATTAGTTACTATTGATTGTCCAATTGTCTTTAATCTTAAAAAAATGTTTCAACAAATTTTTCTGCCAATGCAAAAAAAAAATATATTGTGTGAATTTCCCCTTTAAACGTACTATTTAATTTGAACAAGTTCACAAATAGGTCCCTTAAAATTAAAACAGTGTGCACTCCTCTTGAAGAAACTGAAAGCAAACATTGGCAGGCTATAGATGCTTCTCTTATCATATCACTTTAGCACTCATCAACAAGAAATGTTTTGATGCATCACTCGAAAATGGCTCAGTATCTACAAGAAGATAACAAGAAGATGATGGCAACTAGCTTGGCGATACTTTGCTGCAGTTTTTTTCTGATAAGATAGTTTCAGCATTGTCATACCAGAGCGCCATGATAAGGGTAAATGCACTTAAGAATATGAATTATGATTGTCTGAAACTTTCCTACAGGTTGGGAATTTTTAATATTATCTATAAATCAATGCGACACCGAAGTATCCTATAACACTCAAATAAGAGAGCAGAGATGGGTTATACATGTACTCTGCCCACTTGCACACATCTAAAAAGTATCATGAAGTACAAAGAAGCTCCGAAGTACAATATTATGAAGAAGAAAGAGAATAATAATAAGAAGAAGAAGAAGAAAAAGAAGAAGAAGAAGAAGAAGAAGGAGAAGAAGAAAAGGGAAGAGAAAAAGACGAATAAGAAGGAGGGGAAATAGGGAGAGAAATAGAAGAAGAAGAAGAAGAAGTAGAGGAAGAAGATGATGATGATTACAAAGAAGAAGAAGAAGAAAAAGAAGAAGAAGAAGAAGAAGAAGAAGAAGAAGAAAAAGAAGAAGAAGAAGAGAAAGAAGATGGTGATGCTGAAGAAGCGGGAGAGGAGAGGAAGAAAAAAAAAGTAAATACAGAGGGGATGAGGAGGAGGAGGAGAAGAAGAAGAATGAGATGAAAAAAACAGGAAGAGAAGAAGAAAACCAGGAGAAGTAGAAGAAATAGGAGAATAATAGAAAGGAAGGAGAAATAAATTATATCAACCACATTTGCAACGTAAGTTTTTACAAACTATTCCGTCAATGGGCCATATACCTGCATGATATCATACAAATAAATGATTCCAAAGCAATATAAACATTCCTATCCCAACTCAACCATTCCTATTAGAGTGTACTTCAAGCCTAAGGGCACATAATATTACTGTCATTTTGAATTACTAAAAACCGGACTGAAACCATCAAATGATACCGCGCTCTGCTAAAGAGCGCAGCGAATGGCATGCAATATCCCATGGAGATCGTCTCCACTAGTCTTGAAAAATTTTGAGCTTGAGGAATTAAGTTGAGAGCATTTTTGGAAATTTTGATTGCTTTCATTAGCAAGAGCAAATGAGAGTCTGTTTTAACTTTAGGCTTAATGTGCAAAACTAAAGAATGTGGAATTACTAAAGAATGTGGAATTAAATCATTTGAGTAAAAATATAAATTTTCATTCCAAACTTTAAATCTTCAATCTAAAAGTTTAATTCATGTTTCAGGGCACATAATATTACTGTCATTTTGAATTACTAAAAACCGGACTGAAACCATCAAATGATCTCGCCGCTCTGATAAAGTGCACAGCGGATGGCATGCAATATCCCATGGAGATCGTCTCCACTAGTCTTGAAAAATTTTGAGCTTGAGGAATTAAGTTGAGAGCATTTTTGGAAATTTTGATTGTTTTCACAGACAAAAGCAAGAGAGAGCCTGTTTTAAATTTAGGCTGAATGTGCACAAGTAAAGACAATTATTATTATTATTATCTATTCAGCAAATTCAGCTAATTCCAAACAATGGAGTTCAGTATCTAAAACATGTAATTAATTGCAGAGGTCATATAAGAAATTTGATTGTTTTCATAGGCCAAAGAAGGTGAGAGCTTTTTTAAACTTGCAGACTGAATGTGTAAAACTCTACAGAATATGGAATTAAGTCATTTAAATAGTGTAATTGAGAGCAGAGCTTGGTCTAAAAGGAGTAAAAATCCACATTTTCTTTTCAGATACACTCAAACTTCATGCTAAAATTGCTCTTTAAATACAGGTAATCCTGTTGGGGCAGCTTAAATTTTATATTGCATCAAAATTAGCAGGACATTTCAAATTTATAGTCCAATGATAACAGCTCTTCGGGCAGATGATATCTCTTTCCATGTTCTCGTTGATACTAGGTTCACAAGATGAAAGTATGCACTTAAATAAATGGAGGAGAAATACGGCTTTAAAGCCGAGATGGACTCGAAATGGAATATATCTTTCACCTTGAAACCAAGGACAAAAAAGTTTTATTTTGATGCCCTCCCCATGCCATTTTTTCATCAGTTGTTTATTTTTAGAACATATTTTAAACAATTTACATGGAAAATACGGGGTCAAAAGTGATGAAAAGCCTAAAATCATTTCAAAAACATCTTTTCACATCATAATTCACATGTTCATTTACAATTTTACTGTGATTTTTTTATTTTGGTTAAAGGCAAAATAAAACAAAAATTCAGGTCAGGCCATTTTTAGAATGTTCGTCGGAGGAGGGCATCAAAACAATATTTTTTTTGCCTAATCATGTTCCTCATTCCTCATTCCTCATTTGTTACTTTATAAAAAATTAGCAGGAAATTTCATATTTCTAGTCTAATGGTAACAGCTCTTTGGGCAGATGATGTCTCTTTCCATGTTCTTGTTGATACTAGGTTCACAGAGTGAAAGTATGCACTTTGATAAATGGAGAAGAAATTGGGCATTAAAGCCAAAATGGGCTCCGAATGGAGTCTTGCATTCACCGTGGCCTTGAAGTAATGTATATTTTTCTCTATCCTCTCGCGTTTCATATGGGAGTGATATATCTACAGATAAACACAATAATCCAACAATGCCATAATGCATTGCATCCGTTTCCTTGGATAACAATCAACAAGATAATACACACGGAAACAATGGCCAGACCGTAAGATCATTGAACTTGTTTACCTGTGATATCTAAAATCAACCCTGTTAACATCCATCCACTGAAAACAAGATTTTAAATAATGCTGTGACAAACAAAACCCTCAGATAAATCTATTACAAAAGAACACTTGAGAAAATCCTTAGCCCCTGGAGTAATTTCACAAGTTAAAAAAACCCCTCTTAATATCCATTAAAAGAATGCATAATCTGCTCAAATCAAAATTACAAATAACGCCTTGACACAGCAAATCACAGATAAATTCTTTGGAGTAGCAAATATCCGAAAATTCCATCTGAATTTCTGATAAATAAAATGGTACAGAACATTTGCCCATCTTGTATCTTATAAAAAAATCTCCATTCCAAACTCTTTAATATCCATCAGAAAAAGATGCATCATCCACTCAAATCGAGAGTCCGAATAATGCCTCAACACAAACAAATGCAGATATATCAATGATCACTAAATATTTGCCAAATGAATATTATCCTAATCCATTCCATTCATATCATCCATTAAAACAGTTGATATCCATTTGAAAATGATGAAAAGTATATCATTTATTCAACAAAACACTCCAAACATCCAATTGATATCAATAAAAATACATCATCCAATCAAAACCGTATTCCAACTTGTGCATCTCCAAACAACGAAACGTAGATAAATCAAACACCACTGGAAACACTTCCATCAATTCTCGACTCTCCTAAACTTCAAAACGCTCCCAATAAACGTCTCTAAAAGCAGCCCCTAACCTGATTTTGTGCGTTCTCTATTTCCAAATTTAAAGCTCTGAGGACATGTGGTGGTGACCTTTTCTCATTTGAACTCTAATGTAGAGGTATGCAGCACCACACGCTTGAAATTTGGTTACCAGTCCATTGGGAGTTGGCTATGAGGTTGGCTTTGCACTGGGGATCACTTTCGCTCAGACACTTCATTTGTCACTCAGGGGGCCTCTTTCACTTATCCACACCATGAGCCCAAGTTCGCATACATCATATAGAAACAGCGCATCAATTTGATGTCTGGGAACGAGTGACGGTTTCGTGAAAAAGACCCCAGAGTGATACAGATCATATTTGTCAGGTTTCATATCCAATATNTAATGATTGTTTCATATCTACTACAGATGTATACTGCAAATTAGAAATATTTCCAGCCAATTTGAATGTAAAACTCAGGATTATTCAAAATCCAATGTCTTGGCAATCTAATAAATTGCAAGTATTTGCTACATTAAAAATCCTGAAGCTCGAAAACACATTATCAAACTACTATAAATAATGAGTTTTGGTGTATTTCTATATTTCTTTTCACGTATAGGGTGCTATGACCAGCTTATTGGATCTCTAGATATGATCAATACATTCACTAAAAAGGAAATACTGCCCTCTAAGTAGTATAAGAGAATTCAATTCATATTTTAAGAGTTGTATCATATCTACTTCAGATGTAGAGTGCAAATTCAGTCTGTTCTCGCTAAAATTTATGTACGTAAAAAAATTGGCTTCTACAGTATGTTTTCACATGCCTTTAATTTTCATTACTTTGAATCTCCTAATAATATTAAATATTCCCTTCTTACTTCTACGTTTCTGCAAAGATAACCAAAAGTGTATGAGAATGCTTTAACTTTAAACTTAGCAGTAGAACAATGTAATAAATTTGTAATGTCTACATCAACACAGTGCTCTGGAAAAACATTCAGGTGATAGTTTTCCTGTACAGTTACCATCATCCACTATCATACCTCTGCATAAGGCAAAAAGAAAAAAAATGTTTGGATGCCCTTAACGGACCGACCGTCTAAAAAAAGTGGGACCAGCAATTCTTCTTTTTTCTTGCTTTTCACTCCAAATAAAAAAAAATCACCGCCAATTTAGAGGAAAACTTGAAAAATATCATCTGAAAAGTCATTTCCAGTAGAATTATGAACAAACATGTGAAATAGAACATGAAAAATTATTATCATATGTTTCAGGGCATTTACTCTTTTGTAAGTCTTACTTTCCACATGAAATCTGATCAAAACAAATAAAGAAAAATCAATCAAGAAAACTTTTTCCGACCAACCAACGCAATTTTTCAAAGAAGTCATTCTTGTGCATCCAAACAATTTTTTCATCTTGCTCTTATAGAGATACCAGGTGGCACTAATTAAAATAACATCTTAGTACAGGAGAGCAACGTTTAATAATCGCACAAGAAAGACAAAAACACAGTGTAATATTACCTTGGCAGTTCACATACGAGTCCCAAATCGCGGAATGCATGAAGAATGTTTTTTTTTTCCTCAAACAGTCATGAATATGTTAATCCTTTAGATATTAATCCTTTAGATATATCCTGAGCTTTAGGAAATGAACCGACATGGATCTCTATAGGTGGGTCAATAGTGAAGAGCTAGAGTAGCTGGGCTCCCCAACAAATCATTCCATTGATTAAGGTAATAAGGCAACATTAATCTTAATAGTTCCAGTTGGTAGCAAGGATCAAAAGAAATAAATGTTGATGTGGTTGCAATATATCCCGATGTCCAAAGCTTTAATTGATATGGATGAATTCATGACCACTCCAAAATGTGCTATACAACTTGCTGGGGATAAACACGATTGCTTCCACGCACCAATCCTAAAACAAATCAAAACAATATTCGCTAATTGATTCTAATGTGTCCGCGAGAGAGAGAGAGAGAGAGAGCGAGAGAGCGAAGTGATAGCTGGGGGTACCCCCTTCGAGAGGTGACTCCAACAACACAAATAATGCACCGAAATCAAGAAACAATCCAAAACGCTCTGCCTCCACAATATTTGCCCAAACCTCAAAATGCTGGATTATTGGCTCATAAAGCTTCTGTCATCCTCAATGTTCGGAGCGTTTGATTCCCCACTCCAAATTGGCCATGCACTCCAAAGTAATCCTGCCGCCGTGCATTATACCAAGCTGGAGATGAGTTATCCCCATAGCTGAGCCACGTTGTCGTTTTTAATCAAGTCGGGTGGTGGGCCTAAGTTCTAATGCTTAAACCAGATATTCTATCAGCACCAGAGCAGATCTTTCATTAA
Organism: Temnopleurus reevesii; assembly: GCA_036244855.1. Classification (NCBI taxonomy): domain Eukaryota; kingdom Metazoa; phylum Echinodermata; class Echinoidea; order Temnopleuroida; family Temnopleuridae; genus Temnopleurus; species Temnopleurus reevesii. The sequence continues at coordinate 25,448 of BQKZ01002203.1, read as the reverse complement.
TAATTTCACTTGTTATGGAGTGGGAGTGAGCTTGTATGAACATGGTGGTATACCATGAAGGATAAGGTTGGCTGCGGAAGAGCCTTGACCATTATGACTATACCTAGCATGTGTTTTATTAAATATTAATNTCTATTATTGAAAAATTCTGACACATTTCTGACTAATCAATGGCCTCTTAGCTTGTCCACCATGATTTCTACATTACGTTCATCAAAATGAATGTATAAAACTTCTTAGAGTATGAACACATATTATATTCAAATCAAGGCTCAAGGCAGCGTCCATTATTGAAATTCTGACACATTTCTGACTAACAAATGGTTTCTTCACTCGCCATCCAAGGTTTCTATATCATTCTGTTCACAGACCTCCCAACCATTAGGAATTTTGAGGAAGGAATGTGAATTTTTTACTATTTTCAAGAGAGTTTCATGGCCAATTCAAAGGAGTTTCCATATCTTTCTTGATAAATTATACCACAGTCGAATGGGAAACAGGGTTCCTGTCCTCTTTTTCAGCAAATGGTTCCTCTTTTTCCTACCTAAAAAAAGACCTATCTATTCCCCACTACCCTATCATTAGAAGAATAACCAAAGTGTACCATCACTGGGAGTTCTTGGACTGAAAGATAAACCATAGCACTAATTAGGACATTGAAATCTGTGAGACATTATTTTTTGAGTAATCAAGCGCCATGAGCGCCCAGCTGTGGCGGCTCCCGGCGGTATACAAGAGGCCATCATCATCATCATCATCATCATCATCATCATCATCATCATCATATGAGATGAAAGGCCTCTGTTCATCAAAAAGAATGTCCAAAATTCCTCAGAGTATCATCGCATATTATTTATTCAAATCAAGGCAATCATCAGCTAAATATAGATATCTATTCCATGAGGCACCCATGAGAGTTATCCATGTTGGTCCAAATATTTGACAAGCAAAGGCAGCTATATCCCTTGGGGTGTAATTATCAGTATCAATTGAATGGTAACTTATGAAGTAGATATGGATGGTATGACTCATTTTGATGGCAGGGGGATGGGGGAATGGAGATATTGCATTTTTTATATCACTGTTTAATAAGCAGAAATACTAGTCAATAGTCATACATCAAATCCACTTGACAAAAATTGGTAAACTAGTATCTTTAAGCTATATGAGTCATTAATTCAAATTAGTTCTAACCCTCAATTTTATGATCTCCATCCCACCACTATCTTAACCATTGGTTAAAATATCCAACTGTATGGTTAATTTCTGCTTTTCCACTAGAATTTGGGCATATTTAAGCTAACATTTGTGTAAAATATGTCTAACTTATGTTTGAAGTTTTGAAATTTGGAAATTTATCAATTAAACTTCATTGACACAGAAAAAAGTTTGTTCATACATGTTAAGAGAAATATTTACAATGTATTCAATATCATGACATTAAGCATACCATACAAGCAAGTTGGACTTTACACCATAAGTTGAACATATTTTGACCATCAATTGTGTAGACAATATGTTGCCCAGGGTTCCATAGATTTTGGCCCAATTTTTTAAAGAGTGCTGTCTGTGTTGCTATCTTTTTTGTTGACAACTAAATCAAATAAGAATAAAGTCATACCACTTCTGGGGGAAGCAATATCCATCAGCGGACACAAGAAACCCAACTGTAATTAAGGGTGGTCGTCCTACAGGCTCAACTTACGAGCTTCTCAAATGAACAAACCACTCTTTTCAATCAACTCATTACAACATTATTGGCTTAATGTAGCTATATATTACACATGGTATACTTAAAGGTAGTGGTCTACATATCTTCAAATGACAAAAACAAAATGATATCTGAGCATGTACAGATTAAATTGTAAAAAAATGTTGAGTGATTTAGGAGAGTTAAAATCTAACATCTAAAATGTCACTCCAATACACTGTCATCTTGAGGGTGGCCATCAAATTCGCTAAGCCTACGAGCTTCTTAAATGAACAAACCACTCTTTTCAATCAACTCATTACAAGATTATTGGCTAACTGTAGCTATATAGTACACATGGTATACTTAAAGGTAGTGGCCAACATATCTTCAAATGCCAAAACCAAATAATATTTGAGCATGTACAAATTAAATTGTAAAAAAAAATAGTGCTTTAGGAGAGCTAAAATCTAGAATCTAAAATGTCACTCCAATGCATCGTGCCAAAAATTAAAGAAATATTTTGTTATTTTCATGTTTTGAAAGATCTTTTTAAAGTCAGTTGGCAAAATGAGTGAAAATTTTAGCAAAAAGAAAACCCAAGTAAAATGTCAGCTTATATAAAAATGACTAATAGATTAATCTATAAAGAAAATATTTTGTTTCAATGTAATTGTTGAGTGCTATATAGGAGACATTTTCACTCCTAAATACTAAACTAAAATTATTGTTCCAAGGACAATATCTACAATTTTTAATCAATAACTTAATCATGTACTGTTGACTTTCTTTATCATTGCGTTCTTTGTCAGTTTTTCATCCATCCCAATAAGACTAGATAGGCAAGACATAGCATCTTTTCAAAGAATTTTGATAATTACTCAACCATACTTTATACAATGTCTTTAAGGTATGTGAAATTAAGTTCAAGACTTGGCCCTCACTTGAAATTGAGAGCGCACTAAGAATTCACTCCCCCTAAAGAAATGATGGAAGACTCTATAAGTTTCTAGACTGCAGTAATGTGCACTCAGCACACACACCTGTATACATGTAAAGCGCTTTTCTAGCCAGCGACACTGATATAACAGAATAATGAAAGAAAAAATTCTTAAGGGTAGTAGAGTTAAGTTCAAGACTCGTCACTAAGATGAATCCACATGTTCACTTCGATGGAAGACTCTATTAGTTTGTAGACTCCAGTAAGATGTGCATATTGCACAGATATAAGTAAAGTCCATTTCTAACCAACGACACAGCTCTTCTCGTGATAATTCAAAGAAATAATAAAAGAAAACAAAATCTTTAATGTAGAGGAGTTAATTTGAAGACTGGTCACTTAGGTGAACCTAAGTGTTCACTTAGTATTGACTCCCCTCAAATAAATGATGGAAGACTCTAAGTTTCTAGATTCCAGTAAGATAATTTGCGATGCTTATTCTCCAGATATGACTACATGTATATACCCAGCAACTTCTTGCCATCGACAAAAGGCGAGGTGAAACAATATATCAAGATACTGTCATTGTTTATCTGTTGCCACGGAGGAAGTGACTTCCAGTTTGATAAGCTGATGCAAATGCAACATTTATCAGTTATGGAGAATTGCCAATTTTTGTTCTCACTTAACATCATCAGTGGTACATTTTACTGCATCAAAGAAACACTTATTATTGTACTTCTCTCTAAAAAGAAATGAAAGATTTTTGAAATTTTCAATACATCATGAAAATATTTTGAAAAATTAAAAATATCAAATCTGCTTTCTTCAGTAGATATGAATATGCTAAGTCACAAAAGAAAGTTTTTTTTTCTTCGGAATTACAGTTTTCTTTTTGTCGCAATGGGGAGAAGACAGAGAGCAGTTCAACGACTATTTAAACTTTTCCTTCACAATTACCAAATTATTTGCACATGGTAAGGATTAATTTATGATTTGAAATCATTGATTACAATGGTCTGCTCTGAACTGCAGAATGCAGTGTTTTTGAAGGTCATATACATTGTCTCTTGTGGAAGATTTTTTTTATGCATATGTGATTTTATAAAGTAAAATCTCTTGATCAGGTGATAAGTTAAAGGAGCCAGACACTTAGCCCCATCCCCCGATCAGAATTCATTTAAACTTGAAGCGTACCTTTAATTTAAAAATCAAATGGGAAGTTTTGAAAAGATATGGCATCAAGCTAGGTTGCGACCTGGAACTACCCTTGTAAATTCCAAATAAATGCAGACAGACCCACCTTCCCAGATTGACCTATTCATTCACACTTGAAATGTACCTTTAACTTAAAAATCAGGTGGAGAGTTTTGACAAGATAAAGCACCCAGCTAGGATGTGGCCTAGAACGACCCTTGCAAATTCCAAATAAGTTCAGACAGAGAAGCGTTGACTGATAGAACAGATTACGATGCTTCATACGACTCACTAACACGTGCTATTACCAAAATATTAGCACCAGTGGAATTCTATCAGTGTATGTTTGGAATTAATAACCTGTGAACCATGTGAACTTATGATTCTTTTTTATATAAACAATGGCTAATCTAACATTATAGCAATGTCTATGGCCTGGATCGACCCCTGTAAATTCCAAATAAGTTCAGACCGA
>BQKZ01002201.1:40980-74513 GCA_036244855.1 Temnopleurus reevesii | reverse complement strand
CAACTTACCAAATAGATTAACATTAATAGCACCTATTTCTTTTGTCAAGTTGTATTGCAACACTGGAAGGGGTCATTTTGCCCCAATATCCTGTTTGCACACTTTTAACTCATTTGCTCCCTATGAAATGGCCCTTGAACATGGCATTAGAATTGTGCCCCTCATATTGATGACGTACGTGTATTTTGCCTGAAGGGATTTTGTGATAATTTTCACTTATTCTCAAGACATGAACGGATCAATTATTTAAAAAATAAACAATTTTTAGCATGCCCCAGGGGCAGCATACCGTAAAGATTTTTTTTTTCTGTTTGCCTCATTCGAGGATTTATTTGATAAAAACATTAAACAACTCATTGAATGAATCAATCAACAATTTCAAAACAAAAATAAGGTTACAATTCGGTATATATATATATATACACACTAAAACTACTGCCTGAATAAATCAGGTCAAACAAAATACGTAAATAAGGTTATACGTTCCGTACTGATACTTAAATTCAACATAACACGTTCAGAAATTTGTACAATAATTACAACATATTCATGATTTTTTCAATATCTTTTTTGTCAAATTGTTTTTCCACGTATTTATAACTTAAGTATGTTTTAAATGATTGGATGAAATTATTTATCAGTCTTTGAGGATTGGCTTGTACTTGTCCAAAATTTTGTTTTACATAATTTTTGTATATCACAAGTTGTGCATAGTTAATCATAAAATTCAATAACTTATATATCTTGTCTTTTATTCTATATCCTATTATTAACATACTCATATGAATTACAATTTCTGTGTCACAAAGAAGAAATATCAGAATCGAAACAATTTTCCAAAAAATGTGTACCGCTTTACAGTGGAATAAAAAGTGATCTGTAGTTTCTTTATCATTACAAACATTACATTCATTGGATGCAACTATTTTCCACTTAAAAAGATTATCTTTAGAAGGTAAGATCCTATGTATAATAGTTTGAAATTGAATTGTTTTATTTCATTGTCTTTAATTTGGTGAAATTTATAAAGGAGAACATCTTGCCATATAAATGTTTCTGGTAGGTCCAGATAATTTTTTCCAAAATTTCAAAACATCAATCCCTCCTATTTTCTTTTTCAACATTAAATTATAATAACCTTTTGTTTTCATACTCTCTATGTTGATAGATTCAAGAGAGGTTTCAATTAAAATTGCATGTTCCTGATTAGGAGTCTCTACAGAAGAGTTATGTTGCAACCAAATTTTTGGCAATGCTTTTTTTCAATTTGGCCAATTTAAAAGAGAACAACAGATTCTTAGTATCAAAATGTTTTGTAAAATGTGATTTGTCTCTCCATGTTCTGTTTTTTATCACATGGCTAATTTGACAAATTCCTACCCGTTCCCAAGATTTAAAATGTATAGGTTGTTTTTCTATAAGAATATTACTATTATTCCAAATTATTTCTTTCGAAATGCCTTGTACATTTTCTTTATCTACGAATTCTAGACTAAGTACAAAGTAAAACTGTATAAAACCGAGATAAACAAGATCGATTACATAACAATTTCATGTGTTTTTCATTACAATTTAATTGTAGACATAAAGGAATCCCGCCAACCTTCTCTAGCCAGTAAGAAAACATGGCTTTCCACATGGTATCATCGGAATTACAGTATTTGTATATCCAAGATAATAGAAGAGAATCTGTTTTTACATGAATAACAACCATACCAAGACCACCTGCCGTTTCAGGTGGTATACAAATGTTACGTTTAACCTTTTCCCTGTGGGAATTCCATATAAATGAATAAAGAACTTTATTAAGCCGTATGGCGGTGTGTTTTGGTATTGGAATTACAGTTCCTACATTAACAAGTTGGGGTATTATTAAACACTTTATTATAACGATTTTTCCATAACACGTGAGTCTTCTCATTTTCCAGGTCTTTAATGTATTGTCAATCTTTTCAATATTTAATGCCAACATGCACCGCTGGGGACTCCGGGAATCATCAGCCTGTGTCTGTGGAGCAGGTGAACAGACCGCAGACCACATCATCTACGACTGCCCGGTACTCCAACCACCTAATGGGATGACTGACCTATCGAACCTCTGTGATGCCCAGACTGACTGGCTCACCCAACTGCAGGATGTGGCATAAAACACTACTACACTCATACGAAAGAAGAATCTTTTCAATTCTTTTATCCCAATTCATACTAATTAAGTCTTTAAAGTTTTTACCAACATATACTCCGAGATATTTTATAGGTTCTTCTGTAAACTCTATATCATTATCGTTTGTGTCAAATTCTATCAATTTTAGCACTTTAGTTTTATTCCAATTTATTGTAGGGCCGGCTAGAGCTCCAAATTCATCCAATTCTTTGATAGCGGCTTTTACAGACACCATTGAATTGACAAATAATGTTGTGTCATCTGCAAACTGGCTGATTTTTATTTCATTAATAGTGTTTTCGTTTTTTGATGGAAATCTGATCCCATGTATGGTTGTATTCTCCCTAATCCTATTTGCCAAAATTTCCGCCACTAATATGAATAATGAAGCTGATAAGGGACATCCTTGTTTAATGCCCTTTTCTATAAGGAATGTTTCTGATAACCAACCATGCTGTATCACTCTGCCATGAGCGTTTTTATATAAAGCTCTGATCCATTGTATGAAAGAAGTTTTAAAATTCATTTGTTTCAGAGTGTAGAAAAGGAATGAATGGTACACATTGTCAAAGGCTTTTTTTAAGTCTAAAAACAAAAATATACCATCAGTATTTGTCAGTCTACAAAAGTCAATAGTATCTTGGACAAGTCGTAAGTTCTCACTTGCTGTTCGACCTTTCACAAAACCCCTCTGATCACCTGAGATCACATTTTCAATGACTTTTTGTAACCGTATTGTTAGTGCACGTGTGGCAATCTTATAGTCTATGTTTAGTAGAGAGATAGGTCTCCAATTGTCTAAGGATTCTTTATTACCTTTTTTTTTTTATACAATACGGTGATTATTGACTCACTTTGTGTACAGGAGAGTCTTTGCTTCTCATGACCTTCATTAAGACTGCCTAATAACATTTCTTTTAGCTCATTCCAGAAACATCTGTTAAATTCTACGCTTAGACCGTCGCCCCCTGGTGATTTATTCAAATTCATGGTGGATAAGGCTTTCCAGCATTCTGTCTCTGTTAATAAACCTTCACATCTCTCTGCCTCCTCTTCTGANTTTTTGGCAATGCTTTTTTTCAATTTGGCCAATTTAAAAGAGAACAACAGATTCTTAGTATCAAAATGTTTTGTAAAATGTGATTTGTCTCTCCATGTTCTGTTTTTTATCACATGGCTAATTTGACAAATTCCTACCCGTTCCCAAGATTTAAAATGTATAGGTTGTTTTTCTATAAGAATATTACTATTATTCCAAATTATTTCTTTCGAAATGCCTTGTACATTTTCTTTATCTACGAATTCTAGACTAAGTACAAAGTAAAACTGTATAAAACCGAGATAAACAAGATCGATTACATAACAATTTCATGTGTTTTTCATTACAATTTAATTGTAGACATAAAGGAATCCCGCCAACCTTCTCTAGCCAGTAAGAAAACATGGCTTTCCACATGGTATCATCGGAATTACAGTATTTGTATATCCAAGATAATAGAAGAGAATCTGTTTTTACATGAATAACAACCATACCAAGACCACCTGCCGTTTCAGGTGGTATACAAATGTTACGTTTAACCTTTTCCCTGTGGGAATTCCATATAAATGAATAAAGAACTTTATTAAGCCGTATGGCGGTGTGTTTTGGTATTGGAATTACAGTTCCTACATTAACAAGTTGGGGTATTATTAAACACTTTATTATAACGATTTTTCCATAACACGTGAGTCTTCTCATTTTCCAGGTCTTTAATGTATTGTCAATCTTTTCAATATTTAATGCCAACATGCACCGCTGGGGACTCCGGGAATCATCAGCCTGTGTCTGTGGAGCAGGTGAACAGACCGCAGACCACATCATCTACGACTGCCCGGTACTCCAACCACCTAATGGGATGACTGACCTATCGAACCTCTGTGATGCCCAGACTGACTGGCTCACCCAACTGCAGGATGTGGCATAAAACACTACTACACTCATACGAAAGAAGAATCTTTTCAATTCTTTTATCCCAATTCATACTAATTAAGTCTTTAAAGTTTTTACCAACATATACTCCGAGATATTTTATAGGTTCTTCTGTAAACTCTATATCATTATCGTTTGTGTCAAATTCTATCAATTTTAGCACTTTAGTTTTATTCCAATTTATTGTAGGGCCGGCTAGAGCTCCAAATTCATCCAATTCTTTGATAGCGGCTTTTACAGACACCATTGAATTGACAAATAATGTTGTGTCATCTGCAAACTGGCTGATTTTTATTTCATTAATAGTGTTTTCGTTTTTTGATGGAAATCTGATCCCATGTATGGTTGTATTCTCCCTAATCCTATTTGCCAAAATTTCCGCCACTAATATGAATAATGAAGCTGATAAGGGACATCCTTGTTTAATGCCCTTTTCTATAAGGAATGTTTCTGATAACCAACCATGCTGTATCACTCTGCCATGAGCGTTTTTATATAAAGCTCTGATCCATTGTATGAAAGAAGTTTTAAAATTCATTTGTTTCAGAGTGTAGAAAAGGAATGAATGGTACACATTGTCAAAGGCTTTTTTTAAGTCTAAAAACAAAAATATACCATCAGTATTTGTCAGTCTACAAAAGTCAATAGTATCTTGGACAAGTCGTAAGTTCTCACTTGCTGTTCGACCTTTCACAAAACCCCTCTGATCACCTGAGATCACATTTTCAATGACTTTTTGTAACCGTATTGTTAGTGCACGTGTGGCAATCTTATAGTCTATGTTTAGTAGAGAGATAGGTCTCCAATTGTCTAAGGATTCTTTATTACCTTTTTTTTTTTATACAATACGGTGATTATTGACTCACTTTGTGTACAGGAGAGTCTTTGCTTCTCATGACCTTCATTAAGACTGCCTAATAACATTTCTTTTAGCTCATTCCAGAAACATCTGTTAAATTCTACGCTTAGACCGTCGCCCCCTGGTGATTTATTCAAATTCATGGTGGATAAGGCTTTCCAGCATTCTGTCTCTGTTAATAAACCTTCACATCTCTCTGCCTCCTCTTCTGACAGGCATTGCAATCTTATTCTTTTTAATACAAGTCAAATTCATTTTTGTTTTCATTTGGTTTTCTGTACATCTGTTCATAGAAGATTTTAATCTCTTTCAATATACCTTCACTATCTTTGATCGTCTTTCCATTTCTTTTTATACAGTGTATTTCCTTCTTTTCACCCCTTTTCTTTTCAAGTTGCAAAAAATATTTAGTACACTTTTCACCTTGTTCAATCCACCTTTCTCGTGATCTGATAAATGCACCTTTACATTTTATGGTATACCACTTGTCTATTTCTCTTTTTAACTCAACAATTTTGTTTACATTCTTCTCATAGTTATTTTCCTCTGAGCATAATCTCGTTAACTCTTTTTCCAATTTAGCACAATATTGTTTCGATTTGGATTGTTTCGAACGCGCATAGTGTATACTGTATTCTTTTAATCTAAATTTACAAACTTCCCACTGCAGTTGTTTACTTAAATGACAATTTTAAATTTTATTCTTTTGAATTAATTGTCTTATGTTTTTAACATAAATTTCAAAATTTAAAAGTGAATTATTCATTTTCCAATAACTATTGCCTCTGACTTCTTTAGATATGTTGATCTTTAGTGATATTGCGTTATGATCACATTTTAAAGCTGGACGGATATCTGTTGAAGAAATCAAACATCTGTGATCTTTTGATACTAACCAGTAATCTAAACGATAATACATTTCTAACGACAATTGTCGCCATGTAAATTGTTTTTATCTGGGAAAAAGCATCTCCATATGTCTGAAAGTTTGTTTTTTGCTCTAAAACAATTAAAATGTTTCTTTGGCAGATATGCGTATGATACTCCATATGTATCTGTATTTTTATTTTGGACACAATTTCAGTCCCCTCCTGCAATCATAACACAATTATCCGGTCTATATTGCTTTGACCATTGGTAGAGTGACTTAAAAAAAGGTTCTTTTTCTGAACTCTTCGTGGGTGCATAAACATTCAGACAGAAATATGTTTTTTCATTACATATTAAAGTCACAATAACTGCCCTGCCATCGCCCTTTGGCTGGGTCTTAATAAAATCGATCATACGACCATTTCTGATCAAAGTAACTACACCTCTTGAATGGTTCGTCCCGTGATCAAAAATGTAGATACCGGGCCATTCTGACTTTATCGTATTTTCTAAATCACTAGTAAAGAATGTTTCTTGTAAAAAAGCTATATCACATTTTTGCTGGTTCAACCACAAAAATATTTTGTCTCTTTTCAGTTTATTTCGAAGTCCTCTTACATTTAGGGATACAAAATGCAAAGTGCTATTCATAGATATACTCATATTAGTTGATTTAATTTTTTCGCTTTTTTGGCTTCATTTTTGCGTGTTTCTCTCTTGGTGGTGTAGGTGTTTCTGGAGATGTTATCATTTCCGGATCACTTTCAAACTTGGACTTTCCATAATTGGCCTTGGTGAAACTTGGTTAGATTCTGATTCTAATATACCCTATGCTCTTCCTAATCATGATTACGTCTTTAAGAACCGACAAGATAGGAGAGGGGGTGGTGTCGGTCTTTACATTTCCAAAGACTTTAATTTCAACATTTGTGAAGAACTTAGCACGATTAATGATATACTCGAATCGCTTTTTGTAGAAATTTTTGTACCAGGCCATAAAAGTATAATTGTAGGAGTCCTTTACCGTCCTCCGAATAGTAATCCTCGTGATTTTTTGACGCATTTTGGTAATATTTTAAAAGACCCTTTTTTCAATAACAAGGACTGCTTCATAATGGGTGACTATAATTTGGATTTATTGAAATATGATAACAACTCGCATGACTTTTTGGAATTGTTCCTGTCTGCTTCTTTTTTACCATTAATCTCGAAACCTACCCGTGTGACACATCAGTCCGCCACCTTAATAGACAATATCTTTAGCAATGTCATCCCTCATCCAGAATCATTCATTGTCATCTCTGACATTTCTGATCATTTTCCAATATTTTCCTACTTTTCCCTTTCCCATTCCATAAAAAATGGCGGTCCTCGTCCATTTGGTCGTAGAATCACTCCCGAAAACTTAGCGAGACTTGGTATCAGCTTGGAACAAGTTGATTGGTCTGAGGTCCTAAATAACGATGATATGAATTCATCTTACGAATGTTTTCTAGATATTCTAAATTTAAACTTGGATAATAATATCCCCTTACAAAAAAGTTCATCTAAAAATTACAAAACTACTCCAAGGCTTCCATGTATAAGTAAATCTTTATTGCGGTCAATTAACAAAAAAAATAGATTATACTATAAATACAAAATAGACAATACTGACAATTCTAAAAGAAAATATAATTCTTATAAAAATACATTGCTTAAAATACTACGGTTTGCAAAAAAAACAATATTTTGTTAATCGTTTGGATTTTTTTAGGAATGATATGCAAAACACTTGGAGAATTTTGAAAGAAGCAATGAATATGGTCTCGAACAAAGATAATATTACTAAAATTAAGTACAATGGACATATTGTTAATAATTTTAATGATATAGCAGAGATATTTAATATCTATTTTTCTACTGTTGGTGAAAACCTAGCACTAAATATACAACAACCCGATAAACCTTTCTACGATTTCTTAGGTCCTTCAAATTCCAACTCAATTTTTTTCACCCCTACCCATAAACAAGAAATCTCTGACATAATATCCCAGCTAAAAAATAAAAAAAGTTCAGGATATGACGGCGTCAACAATGTTATACTAAAATTTATTTTGCCACTCATAATTGATCCTTTAGTACACCTGTTTAACATATCTCTAATGAATGGCGTAGTGCCAGACAAAATGAAAATAGCCAAAGTTATACCCTTGTTTAAAAAAGGTGATAAATTAGATCTTAATAATTACCGTCCCATTTCGCTTTTGTCCTCTTTATCCAAAGTCCTTGAAAAATTGGTTTTTAAAAGAACGATTGCCTTTCTGACCTCCTTCAATATAATAAATGAATCTCAATTCGGTTTCCGCAAAAATCATAGCACATCTCATGCTTTATTAACCTTCTTAGATAAAGTTTTCCATTCCTTTGATACGTCATCACACTCAGTTGGGTTATTTCTTGACTACTCCAAGGCCTTCGATACGATTAATCATGATATTTTACTTCGTGGGAAGGCCTTGGAGTGGTTCAGAAGCTACTTATCTAATAGAAAACAGTTTGTATCCTTGAACGGGTGTAACTCAAATTTTCGTTCCATTAAGTGTGGAGTACCTCAAGGGAGCTTGTTGGGACCACTTTTGTTTATCCTTTACATAAATGATTTTTGTAGATCGTCTAATTCTATGTCGTTCATATTATTCGCTGACGACACCACTCTGTTTTATTCTCACAGTGACCCTGCTCAATTGGCGAATATAATTAATTCTGAATTAAAGAATCTTACTCAGTGGATTCGAGCGAACCGTCTGTCCTTAAATCTTAAAAAAACAAAGTATATGCTATTTAGTCACACCCTCAATTCCTTACCAAGTGATATATTTTTTGATAACTCCCCCCTTGAGAAGGTTTCCGATATAAAATTTTTAGGTGTCATAATTGATGATAAACTTTCATGGAAATTTCACGTTGATAATATTTGTAGGGTAATTTCTCGCAATATTGGTGTCATTAATAAATTAAAAAATTGTCTACCAAGTAAATCCTTGTTAACCCTGTACTCATCCTTGATATTACCCTACCTGAATTATGGTCTTTTGGCATGGGGTACTGCATGTCAGACGTTACTTGAAAAAATAACTTTACTACAGAAAAGAGTAATTAGAATTATCAGTCACACTCATTTCTTGGCTCATACTGACCCTTTATTTTCGGAAAATAAGGTTCTTAAAATAAATGATTTATATCTGTATCAACTAGGCTTATTTATGTTTGATTATAATCATAATGTTTTACCAGCAGCATTTAACTCGATATTTCAGTTGAATCAGTCTGTACATAATTATCCGACCAGACACTCAGGTGACATACACTTGCCCCTCCTTAGGACACTTTTAGCTCAACATTCATACTCTTATAAAGGCCCCAAATTCTGGAATTCTCTCCCTGAAAACATTAAAAATGCTCCATCCCAGATATGCTTTAAAAAAAGACTAAAATTCTATTTACTGAGTAAATATACCTCCAATTAAATTGATATTTAGCACTTGTAAAATCTAATTCTCGTCTTTGTTTTGGTCTTCTGTCTCTAAATCATAGTTAAACACAATTGGCAACATATACATGTATAATTGATACGTATAATCCGTTATCCTATGGCGTTGTATATTTCGTTTTTTTTTTTTTTTCCTCTCACTTTTTCTATACACTACTATTTTTATTTGCTCGCACATGGCGTAAATAAATTATTAAGTACGTAGCTTGGTAACATTTAACCAAGCACTTTTATTCTTTTGTTCCTTACGTCTTCTTTTTTTATGTAATTATTTTGAGGGTACCTCACCATGCAAGCTTCGGCTTTTCAGAGGACCCTCCATTTTCACAGTGTTTTATTTTATATTTTGTTCGTCAAATCCAATTTAGATATTATTCTTCTTGTTTGTTTATGTGAATATAATTATGATGTATTATTTTGTATTTGCAAAATTCTTTATTTACCTTGTAAAATGATTTTGTATTTTTCCTGTGAAAATGAAATAAAAAGGAATGAATGAATGAATGAAACTCGCTAGCAGAAGTATACGCGGAAGCTTCGTCGCCTGTGGTTCGATCCGTGTGATCACTGGTATCTTAGCTCGATGTTTTCGTTGCACTCTCATGATCTTTATCAGCTGATTTAACAGCATATTGACTCGGGATCTTGGGCATGAAATCAGCTAAAGTTGACTGAGCCAGCATGATGGGTGTCGGTGTCGTTGAGGCTGTGGCGCCAGCGTTGCTACGGACGCTGCGACCAGGGCCTTCCCGCACATTACGAGGTGCAGCTTTCTGTGCGTTGCCAGATGTAGTGGCTTCTTCGTTACTATGGTCTCCATCAGTTGCTATGGTTCCCTCGTTCTCACGATGATTTCTTACGGGACACTGGTTTTCCATATGCCCTTCTTTGTGACATTCCCGGCATTTCACGTCATTGTTGCACTGTGTAACATGATGGCCTTTCTCCAAGCATCGAGAGCAGGTTGTTATACCTGCATTGGGTGGTGGTTGCCCGTTATAGTAGACCCGAGCTCTGAAGATTCCTCCTACTATCACCATCCTTGGCAATGGTTTGGAGGGAGGGGTAATGTAAAAGACTCTGTCCCCATTCAGACAATTTGTAAGATGCCCGTTAACTCGGAGTTTTTGTCTGAGAATATCCCCTTTGATTTCTGTTTTTGTTGCTTCGATGTCCATTCGGATAAGACTGTCACTTACAGACAAAGGGATATCTTTCACAGTGACTCTGATAACGTGTTCATCCTTTGATCGTATGAACGGGTTTGTATCATACACTGGTGTAAACGATCCACGTAGGTCAAGCCCATAAGAAATGATCTTAACCCTTTCTTCCTGCGAGGACAGGTATATTCTCCATAGAGATCGAATTTCCTGAATCCCGCAAATATGTTCTAACGGAACAAGTTTTGCTATTGCTACATAAATCTCCTCGCCCGAAAGACTGGTTTTCTCAGAGTTTCTGACGTTATCAGTTTTTTAGAAAAACTGGTTTAGGTCCGTTTGGTTTGTGCACGTCTGAATCGGCGTCCATTGAAGATTGTACAGCTTTCGCATACATGATGGGTGTGTATAAAAAAAAATCACTCACCAATATTTGTCCAATCGGTCCATATTTTCTGAAAATTCTTTGCATCAGATTCCAATAGGTTACTAATATGTTATTTCAAATGTTCCAAAAATTGTTTCTTCTCAAAGCGACAGATTACGTCGGATTTTCAAACAGTGGAAACGAAGGACGCAAGAAAAGGTGTCGTGACACCATGAGTACGCCCTCTGAACTCCGTAAAGATGGTATGGCAAGGGTAAGTGCCTTTAAAATAAAAACAAAATACAAATAAAAAGGAATACATTTCTGAGGCAATTCCGAAAACATCCCACTAGGGCTCCGAACCCTGTTTGCGCCTCCTGCTCCTACATATGTCAGGAAAAGGCACTTCAGAATCGTAAAAGTCAGAAAAAATTATGGGGCAGCTCCCCAAATTTCCTACAAGTGCTTCGGACCCATCGGACGCCTTCAGCCCCAACAGATCTCCAACAACCGTTCAAATTTATTCAAACAATTTATGTGATAAAGTAGTGTGTTTTTCCTGATACGTCAGGAAATGTAATTGTAGACACTGGATATTAGATGGATTTCTAAAATAATATTATCATACCATTATATAATACAGCTTGATTTACTTCACATCGTGGGTAATGGTGGTAAAAGAGATGTACATTCAATTGCATGATTTCAACATGAAAGTGCCGTCCCCCCCCCCCCCTCCTCCGCCAATCAGAACACGTTCCACCGGGCTTGGTGTACCGTTACCCCACGCACAAGACAGCAAGTCCCATAAAGTGATTAGTGTTGTGCTAAACTTTATACGTAACAACAAAATATCGGTTTCAGTGTTTCCTTGTTGGGATACATACATTGTAGAATCTATCCATCCGATTGGAATTTAAGTTGGATGCGATTCCAACATACTACCCATTTGCCCCCTTCCCTCTTCCCCCCCCCCTCCTTCTCTCTCTCTCTCTCTCTCTCTTTCTCTCTCTCTCCTTTTCATCTGAGTCCTATAAAAGGTCTGTGATTTATCGATAATTTGATATTATTAAACGAAATGCGCACGCAAAAAGTATCTTAATTTTTCATTTTCATTTCATGTTACCAAGTTACGGGGGCCCTGGATTAACTGAACATGTTTTTCTACATCACCGATCAAATGTTCAGGAAACTTTTGGCTCTGGCTATTAGCAGGGATGGGGAGCTTGGGAGGGAGGGCACCCCACCCACCTCTCTCCAAATGTCGGATCGAGTTTTTTGGGGGGTTATCTTATGTACTTTTTAAATGATGTACAAATTATACGTTTTAATCTCAGATACCCTTGAACCCTTCAATTTGTTAGCTCAGCAGAAAAACGAAAAGGGGTGATCTCACAAGGGGAAAATGAAGAAATTAATAGTTATAAAAAGGAAATAGATATATTGTGCTTTCAATAAAAGGCGATAATTGAAACAGCCACACTGAAAATTTGAAAAGAATATTAGGGTCCCTTTGCATGAGGCACTTACGGCAGCCCATACCAGCAGTAAGATCCTCAAATATCGGAAACTGCTCTACACTGCGGAACACTAACCATCGGCAGTTTACAACCCCGCTGCTAAAAGCTATCAGGAATGACCAGATGACAGCGATTCAATTCAGCTTTATATCTCAGACCCCTGGTACACCGAAAATAATAGCGACCCTGGGTAGGTTGGGGGCTGTTAATTTGTTGGTGTAGACACGGAACAACCTGCCTCAAACCTACCCAGAGTCGCTCGATCGAACCTACCCTAGGTCCACGGTGTAAACAGAAACAGTAGCCGAATCTACTCAGGTCCTTAACTAGTCTGATTTCACAGATGTTCAACTTTGGATTTTTGCTTCTTTGCACAGTGCATTTCATAGTCTGCAGTCAAAGCTACCTATAATCATAATTATACATCGCTTTTAGTTTCCCCGTTTCTAGTTGAAGACTATGAATCAGACTCATATTGATATGCACTGCACAATATGTAACTAATGGTCTGTGACAGAAGACTGGTCTGTAACTCTGTTGTTCAGTTACAAAATTCCTGAGAGGCAATGGACTCAAGTGAGGGCTTTCGGGATAGGGATGGAGGGCGGAGTAAACAGGCTCTTTTTCGGGCCATACCCGCCCGTCGCTAATCTTCTCAAGCTTGGAACCTTCCCCGCTCTGCACCTGGGCAGCTTCGAGGTAGGCAATTTTCGGTCTCACAGGGGTCTAACTCCCAAAATCTACGGTAGGTTTACCGCAGGCCCAGACCCTTACTGAATTACTGTGACATAACAACGGTAACTAAAAAAAAATACAGCAATAAAATATATTTTGGGAACTCCCATTTTCGTTATTTTATTAATCAAAGAGATTTGCAAAGCATTTTGACACATACCAAACCCAATATTTGGTAAAAACTGGTACTATATAAATGTCTATGATTTTTGTATTATTTTAATACAATTTATTATGACAATATGGTAAGATATCATGACCGAGTTGCGTAATTTTAACTCATATAAAAACTTTCATTGTCAGAGCCAATTGCAACGGAATCAAGATTCGTTCGAAAATAAAGCTTTCAAAATTCTCAACGATATCACAACTATTAGCAACTTTGATGGAATTTATGACGTCATGTCGGTCAACTCGGTATCCATCCTGCATACCAAATTTCCAAATTACCTTCGATTTCTTTGTTGTTGTTTTATCAATAGAAGATAATGCTGGATTTTTAGCTTTAGTATCGCATGTCTTTATCAAATCTGCCTCTTTATTTTTCAAAGAATAATGTTAACTTTACATTCTAATTTTTTACATTCATGCATTTCTAAAAATGTTACTTAAAAATACATTTATCCGCTGGTAGCCTGCGTCACATGTTCTACTGAAGTTGCCAAGTCAATAATGCCCATCAGGCATCAGGGCATCTCATTGAAACAATTCAAAACTATTATGGGGATTGTTTGAAGATTTTGCTCAAATTCCACAGAACGTTTTTGTAATTTTTTCTTTCCATAAGAGGGGGTGCTTCCAATCGAAGCTTCCCCATTAGTTGTTTTAAGGGTGGCGCTTTTCCAGTGCAGTTCATGGAGACATATCATGGAACATATTTGGCAGTTCATGAACTCAAATCATCTGATTAGAGATCAGGGGTCGATTGCACGAGATGGTCTCAGCTAACCTCTTCTCGCTAAAACCTCTTCACTTATTGTGAGTGACACATACGCTAAGACGTCTTAGCAATGATATGATAGCTAAGACCATTTCATGCAATGGGCCCCAGGTTAGCAATCTCATGTTGACATAATGATATGACATACCCCATATATTACTTTGTAAACAATAATACGATATGGGTTACACGACAAACGCAGTTCTCTTTAACGTAAATGTAAATTCCGGTAAAAAGGGGATGGTACTTTATTCCCAATCATTAAACATGAATACATAAAATCTTTCCATTAGTAATTTAGTTTAGTTAAGTATGCATTATCATCATCATTAATACGTATTATTTTAAATGAATGACAGTAACATTCCCAATTAAACGAAGATATTGGAATGGTTACTTCACATATATGAAGAGCATGAATACTAAATAACTGTTCAATTGTGTTACAGTTTAAAGGCTATAAACATTGTGGATATTCTTATTTCAATTTATTGGTACCCAAACGTTTACATCATTAGCAATTTGAAACTATTCATGTTAAAGTATCTATGTTCTTTTCATTAATACAGCATTATGACATAAGCAACTCCTAAACCTACATGTGTGTATTGCGCTTAAAACATATAATATATTTGTACATAGAAGTATATCTGATCCGATACCACGAGTATCTATGTTTATGGATTAATGATTATGACATAAGCAGTTCCTGCGTTTACAGAAAGACATATAATGTATTGGATCAATGAGTATCTACGTCTTCTAAACTAAATACGAAGTTCATATACAACACTTTGAGTAGATATATTCCTTTATATTTTTTCTTGACAATCAATAGTTGATTCATCATAAAACATGCTAAAAATGCTAAATAATCACATATTATATACAAATATGTGTCTTAATGTGTAAATGTTTCATATCAAGACCTATTTTATCGTTATCACGCACGATAAATCAGTTATGTGTCATGAGCAAGTTTCATTACACATGTCTTTCAAACAAAACGATGGTTGCATTTCCTAAAGTTTATCTACAAGAGTAAAGGGAAACTTACATTGAGATGACTACATGAACAGCTGACATTTTCACTTGGCAGTTACAAATAAATGTTTCGATATATTTTACCACAATTATTATGTATCTACCGGTAGGCTTTAAGTAGCCTAGTTGACTCAACAATAAAGTTCAAATCAAGAAGTGTACCCTTCTTCAATACAACAAAACAACATAATACACAGATAATGACATGAAATGGGAAATTGGTTACATATTTATGCATCTCAATGGCATAATTATGTAAGCAAAATACGTTTTGTTTACTAAAATGCATATATTTAGGTATGCTTGATGTAAAATATTCAAGGGAAGACGTGTTAAAACATAAATGTGTGATTAAACTTGTGTTAATGTGAATGAAACTTTCAATTCATCAGTGCAACAATATATATATATTATATTACGGCACTCCTTTTTAATCCATCCTCTTTTGCATTTGCTTTTTTTTTTGTTTACCATGTCATCAACCCAATCCTTCTCCACACCTCATCAATCTTAAAGTCACCCACATATGTAACTCATGTGTAACTCTTATATAACTCTTGTATTTCTATTGTATGTGACTATTGACCGTTCTTGTAGAGTTAATTTTGCTGTTCTACACTTGAGCAATTTAAAATCACTTGCCTGATGATCGTTATTCGTGAAACTCGGAGTAGCAAGTCGTATATGCCATATATCAATATACACGCCTATACAAAGTATATTTGATATACTGAGTACAGAAGCAGGTAACAAAAAAGGAGAGAAATAAGAGTGCTACACATTTATGTAAGTCGAAAGTGTGAAGGTTGCAATAAATCACAATATACTAAGACGCCACAACCAACATGTATTATTTAAGAAACAATGAAGATTTCGAGCTTCGTGTGAGTTTAGCTTGTCGAGATAAATACACACTAGCTTCATCTCATAATAGATGTAATATTAAAAACAAAATTACTTGCAAATATAAATATAAAGAATTCCTATATAATAGTATGTCGTTGTTCAAACAAATGGTATTGGGCAGATGATATAGTGACGCTGCTGTATAAAAAAAAATAATTGTGATTTTTTTTTTTGTTCACGATGGTTATAAAAATTGATTAATTAACAATTAAATATCTTTGTTAACAAGTCACGATGTAACACGAAAATTCTCTCAAAGAAAGAGAAAATATCATCTCCGAAAATACTATACTATTTCAATATCGAGTAAGTGTCATTTTGCCTTACAATGACTTCGTGAAACGGCTCACCATTTGTTAGGGTACATTTAATATACAGTACACACTAAGAAATTGGGGTACAACTTTGCACCCCTAGGGGTACAATCCCATGTAACACCGGGTGAGCCCTATGGGGTACAAGTTTGAACCCTAAATGTGAGGTGCAATTTTGTACCCCAACCAAGGGTACAAGTTTGTACCCTATTGGAACACATTTGTACCCCAGGGATGCAAAATTGTACCATTAGGGTACAAAATGAGATCTTTGGCGTTTGGCAAAAAAGGAAAGGAAAGGATGTAGTTTAGAGGCGTGTATCATTCAATTCTGAATATTTACGCCAGAAGAAGAAGAGAGAAAGAGGGTCGCCATCTTAACGTCTCCACCCGAAAGACGGTATGCGACCTGGTTTCGAACCCACAGGCAGGAACGAACCCAAGTCTATATGACTGTCCCGAACAGATGGATTTCAGGCGCACGCCACGGCGCCTCAGTCAATATCCACAGTCGATATCGACCCTCGATACCGACCCTCTTTGTTCGTGAAATAGTGCCACCTGATTGGTCAGCCACTGTCGCCTCGCTCGCTCGCCATTGGTTAAGACGTGTTCCTTTTCTAGTCTGCTATTTATAAACTTTATTCAAAACATCGATGTATTAATGTTTTTTTTTTCTTCCGAATCTTGTAAGGATCAACGGAATAAAAAACAAAGTAATAAATTAAATCTATTACGTAAATAGAGTTCCTAAAGGTAAAATAAGAACAAAATCAGCATTCATTTCCGATCACGTATAGAGAGTGGGGTCTGCATTCTGCACTAGTTTCAAATCGGGAGGGTACAACGTTGTACCCTTCGTACCAGCTTTCATCACATGGGATTAATTTTGAACCTCATAGGGTATAATGAGGATGCTGGCGTGATGCCGGGGTTCAAATTAGTGACTTTGCGTGATTTTGGATCCTAACTGTACCCTAATTTCTAAGTGTGTACATGTATGGGTGACGTTTTATACACTGGAAAATAATTGAACTGGTTTTGGGTTTAAGATGTATCATTAAGCATTTCAATTCAGTTGGTATATTTTTCATTCTAACAACATAATATCATTAAAAAACGTTTGCTGACAACAGTTGAGAAAAAATACAATTATAAGTATAAAACAATATAAATAGTAATATTAAACAGTAGCATAATACCACAAACAAGAATAATATACACTCCATGTGCTGACAAACTCTGAAGTAGAGGAGGGGTGGACTTATAGGCAAAGAACTATTTTGCTGTGAAAATGGCACTCCTTCAGCTGTCAGGCCAATCGCGTATGAACATACTGTCCCTTTAAGGAAGTCTTTTATCAATGGATAAAATAAAACATATCGTGCAAATGGTGAGGCACTGCAACACATCTGAGTAAATAAATTTGAATACGCTTTATTTAAACCAATCACCGCAACATCAATCTCACTGATTTCAGTTGAATTTCCTTCACTCATTAAGGGAAATTGTCAATCAATAATATATGAATGAACTGCAGGATGATCAAACCATATTGACAAGCTACATATATATTGTTGTAGTATCGAGTTTATGTAAAATGATCATGTACAACTATATACTATATACTAATCCATATCACGTAACCTTAGTTAGGTATCACTTTTCAACCATACACGATATCGAGAAATTGGGAAAGATGAAAACAGCATGAATCTTGAACTTGGAATCGTCTATGGCACCTCGAACATCTTAAGAAATACTTTATAGTAGAAAGAAAGAAAAGAACTGTTTGATTGTCGAGTAAGTGTCATTTGCCTTGCAATGACTGCATAAAACGGCTCACCATTTGTGAGCATAATACCATGAACAAAGTAATATACAATATATGTGTTGCATAATACCATGAACAAAGTATTATACAGCGTATGTGTTGCATTTCATATAAACATAGAGTACAAATAGTGCGGCACTGCAACACAACAAAGTAGATAAAATCCATGGTTATGACTACGAATTTTCTCCAATAAATCACCGCAACATCGTAGGTGTATTATGTGGTATACAAACATTCATAACACTCGCAACACATCCGTGTAAGTAACTTTATACCACTAAACTAGTTTACTGGTTTTGTGTTAGCATCGACCATTCAGCATCTCAGTTTAATTCAATTGGTCTATTTTTCCATTTAAACAACATTGTACCATAGCAACGTATACTGACAAGAAATAAGAAAAATATGAATATATCAGTTGAATTATATATAACAGTTTGAAAAGTAATACGAAACAATGACATGATACCATAAACTGTATGTGTTGACAATATCTATATAGAAAGAGAGGACCGGTAGACTTATAAGCAGTGCTTAGAATGCAGATTCCTGAGTACGTTAAAGGCCCGAAAATACATACTTTTGCTTTCTCAAAGGCACTTCTTAACTGTCAGTTCAATTGCGTATATGAATATTGTCCCTTTAACGAAGCCGTTTATAAATGTACAAAATATTGAAAAGTACATTTGTTATGAAACATATCACGCAAATGGTGAGGAACTGCAACACATCTGAGTAAACACGTTTCTGGTTTTGAATACGATTTTTTGTTATATCAATCACCATAACATAAAGTGATATTCATTATAATATAAGTTGGTGTAAATAGGGGTAATATGTGATATACAAACATAAGAAAAAAATCACGCTCGTCACATTTATCTAAGTTACTTTCTACTGTGAACTGGTGAAACTACTTGGATTGGTTGTGTGTTAACGTTTATCATTCTGGATTTGAATACGATTTTGGTTATATTAATCACCATGACATAAAGTGATATATATTCATTATAATACAAGTCGGTGTAAGTAGGTGTAATATGTGGTATACAAACATAAGAAAAAACACGCGCATCACATTTATCAAAGTTACTTTCTACCGTGAACTGGTGAAAATATTTGGACTGGTATTGTGTTAACGTCCATCATTCAGCATTTACATTCAATTAAAGTGCTTTATTTTTTATTCGAACAAAACACTATCATAACATTGTTTGCTGACAACAATTGAGAAGAAATATAATCTAACGTATATAACAACATGAATATACATATCTTTTTTTTCAAATGGCACTTCTTTGGCGATCAGTTCAATCGCGTATGCACATGTTGTCCCTTTACATAAGTCGTTGATTAATGGATAAAAGCATTAAGAAGAATATTTTATATGAAACGTATCGTGCAAATGGTGAGGCGCTGCAACACATCTGAGTGAATAAATCTACGGCTTTGGATACGATTCTTTTAAAACCAATCGCCGCACCAGCTATCTCACTGACAAACTCTGAAATAGTGGAGGGATGGACTCATAGCCAGTGCTTAGAAAAAAAAGTCAGAAAATAGGAATGGTTACGTTGAAGGTAATGAGTATTTGCTTTCTTAAAGGCATTTCTTTACCTGCCACTTCAATCGCATCTGTACATATTGTCCCATTAAGAAATCCGTTTACAAATGTATAAAACATTCCGAAGTACACTAGAAATAAAACATATAGTGCAAATGGTGATGCACTGCAACACATCTGAGTAAATAAACTTACGGCTTTGAATACATTTTTTAACCAACGACCACAACATCAATCTCACTGATTTCAGTTGAATTTGCATCATTCATTAAGGGAAATTGTCAATCAATAGTATACGAATGTAAAGCAGGAAGATCAAATCTTATTGACAAGCTACATATATATTGTTGTAGTATCGAGTTTATATAATATGTAACATGATCATTTACAACTATATACAGTATACTACTCCATATCACGTAGCATTACTTCTGTATAACTTTTCAACAATACACGATATTGAGAAATTGGGAAGAATTAAATCAGAATGTATCTTTAACAAAGTCGTTTATAAATGTACAAAACACTCCAAAGAACATTAGTTATGAAACATATTATGCAAATGCTGAGAAATTGCAACACATCTGAGTAAACACATTTCTGGTTTTGAATACGATTTTTTGTTATATCAATCACCATAACATAAAGTGAATACAAACATAGGAAAAAAAAACACGCGCAACACATTTACGTAAGTAACTTTCTACCGCGAAACTACTTGGACTGGTTTTGCGTTAACATGTATCATTCAGTATTTCGATTCAATTAAATTGCTCTATTTTTTTTTTATTCCAGCAACATAATATCATAACAACGTATGCTGACAACAATTTAGAAAAATATTATTATACCTATATAAAAATATGAATAATAATATTACACAGTAACATAATACCATAAACAAACAATAATGTGCACTATAAATGGGTTGACAAAACTCTGAAATAGTGGAGGGGTGAACTCATAGGCAGTGCTTATAATAAAAACTCAGAAAAGCGAAATGGTTACTTTCAAGGAAAAAAGTATATCTAAAAGTATTCTAAATGGCATTTCTTTACCTGCCACTTCAATCGCGTATGTACATAGTTTCCCATTAAGAAATCAGTTTATAAATTGATAAACCATTCTGAAGTACATTAGAAATAAAACATATAGAGCAAATGATGGGGCATTGCAAAGCAACTTATCAAATAATGTTATCATCTTGAGAATGATTTTTTCAAGCAATCACAGCAGCATCATTCATCATAATACAAGTAGGAAAGTGTATCAGGTGCCAAACGCACGAGCACCCCATCTGTGTAAGTAACTTTCTGGGTATAAACATGCATCTTCAGATCGAGAAACAATTCGTAAAATTGCTTATCAAAGCACGTACTTTCGCGGCATTGCAATAATTTTTATCTAACAATATCTCAACTCTATTATTTGACATATTTCCGTTTCTACACATGCCATATGCTAAATAAAAAAAATAAAAATATGAACATAACACATATACTTTGCAAAAAGAGAAGAATGAAAACTGTATGTATCTTCGAGTCGCATAAGGCGCATCCATAGTGGTATATGGGCGCATCCAATAAACATATATTGTGCTTATAATCTCGTTGATATCAGTTGAATTTGCATTATCGTCAGCATTCATATTAAAAAACTAAGAAGGTAAACATGATGCTGAGACGAGCGTAATCAGTATGGATCTTATATCGTATTAATGGAAGTTATCAATCAATAATACATGAACCTACTGCAGGAAGATGAAATCTTTGTAACAAGCTACATGTATCAATGTAATATCGAGCTGGTGGCATGATTATTTACAAATATATACAATCAAATACTCCATATTACAGAGCATTAGTTATGTTTCAGTTGTCAACCATAAATGATATTGACCAATAACCACAGCAAAGCAAATTTCTCTGAAGAGAAATTAAATCATAGGCAAGCGCTCGCCCATGAAAAGATTTCAAAGAGCACTTGATATGTTTCAAAGCAAAGTGGACAAATACCGAATATCCTGATCAGAATGGGAAATGGCGGATCCCAAGTTAGGTCAACAACATACAAAGTGCCATTAAATATGTATAATAATACACCAAATTTATATATATAGCGTTTAATTTCAAAAAGTTCAAAGCACTTTACAATATAAACATAACAAATACGTATAGATTTAAATGAATAGCAAGTACAAAATAATGATTATATATTAGAATGAGAATAATCAGAACATGTCAAAACATGACAAAACAAGCAGAATGAAATAAACAAGTGGAGGAAGATGCGTCAAAAATTTATTTATTGACTGTTGAAGAGAAAGATTTTTAATCTTTATTTGATATGATGTTTGCGACCGGGGTGGTGTTTCAAGATAAGACAGACTTTAAGAGCGACTGGTATCTGTTCTTGTGCTTAAATGATTGATATGTGTACACGTATTTAGCACAAGAACTGATACCAGATCGATCTTAAAGTCGTTCTTAAGTCTTTCTCATCTTGGTGAAACACCGCGCTGTGTCTGAGATTTCCGATTCGGAACGCAAATTTCGCAAGTTACATCGCCAAGTTTTCCATTAAGGTCGCAAAGTTTACAACCTCTGATGACAAGTAATGTAAGCAAGGACGACAAGATTACGTCATCCGACACATGGCGTAAAGTTTATAATCCAGGGCGGTGTTTCACCAAGATAAAAAAAAACTTTAAGAACGACTTTTAGTTCAACTGGTACCAGATCTTGTGCTGAATGCGCGTAATAGTGAGCGTTACGCACAAGAAGGGATACCAGTCGATCTTAAAGTCGTTCTTAAAGTCTTTCTTCTCTTGGTGAAACACAACCCAGGCTTCTTTAGTAGCAAACATCGAATCCGAAGACACAAACTGTGTGTCTTTGGTTCCCAAATTTGGTGACCATGTGTTCCAAGATTTGGGCCCTGATTACACATTTAATACCCTAGGTTGTGTTTCATAAAGCTGTTTGGAGATCAACGTTTAGTTCTACGAACAAATTGCTATTCTTTACTGCACTGAATGATAACTCCTGTCACTGAACTGCACCCGAGGAAGGGCCATAGGTCGTTTGTCGTTCGTGTATCTAGTACGGACAGCTTGATGAACCACAACACTGGTCGCAGAGTTTAATGCGCGCATGTAATGTTTTTTGTTATTTTTGGTTACCGTTCTAAGAAGCCACTCTCTTTGTCGTCCTTCCAAATGTTCCCGAAGATATATTAGGTCATCTAACAATTTTTTAGGTTTAGAGTGATTAGATCAAACTAGTTGATGGCTTAAACCAGTTGATCTGAAAACTGCCATCGGGTCGAGTGAACTGGACAGTTCCAAATTCGGGGAGAATTTGTACATCTCTTTGAAACTACAGCTGCTAATTGTAAAATTATTCTGACATTAATGTTTCTTTAGACAAAAACAATTACGGACATGGTCTATTCATTCTTATGTAGTCTCTTCGAATATTACAAATACGAGACAAGGTAAATATGCTTATGCACTCGGTAAATTCATATAATCATCCAATTGCTTGGACCATACAGCTGATGACTACAGAGTATAAAATCAGCTCTCTTTCTCTAATGCGGCTCAGAGTCGGCCCTATTTTTCATTCACTCGAACCGTATACAGTCAAGGAGCGTCTCCGTGAAGCAAGAGCCAGAGACATTGTCGGCTGACAAATCTGCTCATTGTAAGTTCCTCCCTATAGGTGGAAAGGGGAAATCAACTATCGGGTAGTAGGACAGCTACTGCATACTCCAGCCCAGTTTCCTCTAATGCGAGACGAAGTTTGTCCACCTGTTCACTCGGTCGAACCATTCGCCTCCAGTCACGAAGCATCTCATTGAAGCCTGAGCGAGAAGCACTGTTGGCTGAAGAGTCCGCTCTGTGTAAGTACATCTCTAATGTCGATTCGGAGAAGCGAAGTTGATACCCGAGTCTTCGGGCATCGTTTATCGAGTTCACCAAAGTGTAGAGGCTTTTTATCAGATCATTCGATACATATTTGATTCGACCATGACTGCGTGAAAAAAACGAGAGTAAAATGATTACAAAACACGATATAAACTATTTCCACAAAATAAAGTAGGTCATAGCCAATAGATCAATATGCCGTGTATTGCACTGTGCGGAAACAACAATCACAAGCAGGAGCATTGAATCGGCGTTCGACTTAATTTTACGGAAATAGATTATATCGTGTCACAAATATATAATAGTTAGGCGGTTTAGCTCCAATATTATGAGGAATTGTGCACTTTTTGATACAAGCACCAAATTTGGCACACAGGTAAATTTGCATGCTACAAACATTTTCAGATATTGGGCCACTCAAAATTCCGTCTCCAAGTCGGCCATTTTGGATTTCAAAATGGCCGCCATTCGAAATTTACATTTGTGAATATCTCTGGCTCCAATAATGCTATCGACTTGATTTTGGTGTCTAAATGTATGTTTTTATGGGCAAGGAATCCGATGGTAGCAATCTCCATAGCGTATTTTCTACCAATTAGCCGCCATATTGGATTTCAAAATGGCCGCCATGTGAAATTGACATTTGCAAATATCTGAGGGTGTGATAATGTCAATGACTCAATTCTTGGATCTAAATGTATGTTTTGGGGGCTGATGAATCAAATGATAACAATGTGCATTGTATTTTCAACCAATAGACTGCCATATCGTATTTCAAAATGGCCGTCATATGAAATCATACAATCTTAACCTGGGGCTGAGTTGCCAATAAAACAGTGTAGTGAGGCGGCTTGCACTTTGTGATACAAGCACCAAATTTGGCACGTAGGTACTATATTATGTTTTAAACACTTTCAGATATTGGGCCACTCGGAATTCCATCTTAATGTCCGCCATTTTGGATTTCAAAATGGCCGCCATTTGAAATCTACATTTGCACTTATCTCTTCGAGAAATGCTGCTATTTAATTCATTCTAGTGTCTAAATACATGTTTTCGGAGTCAAGGAATCCAATGGTAACAATCTGCATTACATCTCATTAACCAATGGGAGGCCATATTAGATTTTAAAAAGGACGCCATTATAAATCTACATTTGTACTAATTTGTGGGTATAATGCTGCAAGAAAATGTGGACTCAATAATTGGGGTATAAATATATGCTTGTGGAGGCAAGGAATCCAATGGTAAAAATGTACAATACATAATTTCAACCATTGGACAGTCATATTGGATTTCAAAATGGCTGCTATTTGATTTATATTTGCACTCATCTACGGGTTTCACGCTTCTATTGAATTTATCCTGGTTTTTATATAAATGTTTCGGGAGGCAAGGAATCAAATTGTTATGAACTGCATTGCACTTTGTTTTCTATCTTTTTAGATTTCAAACGACGGCCATTTTGAAATTCAAAATAGCTGTCATTTGAAATCTTGATTTGCACTTCTGTCAGTGTTTGTCTAATGGCACTACTGACTTGATTTCCATGTCTATATGTAAATGTTCGTAAGAGGGCAAGTAATCAATTGATAACAATCTGCAATGTGTATTCTTTTAACAATATAGAACTGTTGAATTTATGGTATACAAGTGTTTTACCAATAGACTGCCATATCAAATTTTAGAATGATGATAATAATGATGATGATGATGATGATGGCATCTTAACAGCACCCGTGGCAATTACTCGAAATAATGTCTTACAAATTTCAATGTCCTAATCAATACTGTGGGTCATCTTTTGGTCAAATAAAAATCCCAACGGATTAGAGAACAAATAGATCTAAGTTAGGTAGGACTTGAAGGTTTCTTGGTTCTCTGCTCTCCTAATTTTTGGGGAAGGCTGTTCCCAAAAGATTTGGTCCAGATGTGTGAAGTCTCTCTCACCCAAGTTTGTATCGCTGGGAGATTCCCACTCAGCAATGCTTGGACTGCTGATATGAGACTATATGATGGCTTGTGCCAAAATATGAGTTCTGATATGGGAGTGAGGAGCTTCTTCTGGTAGCCTGGTTCAGACATTGACCTAACCCAGTGGTTTGATTGTGCGAGTTTTGGAGTATCTAACTCCACACATTTTCTCTTTGACTTCTCTTGACCATCATGTATCGCCGAAACTGCCTCCGTTGGTGGGAGCATCATTTCTTTATTCCTTGCATTTACAGGTTTGAGCATACAGTATGATCTCTCATTGTTCTGACGCAGAGGACAACTACAGCAGAGACACAACCAAAAACTTAAATTAAAGCCTCGTCTACACTGCCAATGTAATCTAAGTTTACTTCTGGCAAAGCTGGACACATGTGTCACATCAAAGTAGAGGTTGAACCATTGACAGTGAACGAACCTTCTCTGGTCATAGTCTAGTTGCCATTTCATTTACAGCAAGGTATCGGAAACTACATTAAGCTTGTTTCAAATGCCAGTCATATGTTGTCCTCTTGTTGCAATTCCTGTACTTGTGAAACCAACCCCAGTGAGTTCCCGGTACTCTCATTATTTTTATCCCCTTGCTTTTCCAAGCGGCCGTCACAATTTATGCTCACCAATTGCTTGATCATATATCACAGAACTTAGTCTGTACTGCCACCTACATTTCATCCCTTGTGGATGCTGACTTCAACCTGAAAAGGGAATGAAATCTTGGCAAAAGACAACAATCTGATGACTCCTGGTACGAAGATTCATCAGGTTTGCGTTTCATAAAGCTGTGCGTAGATCTACGCATGATCTATGATATTCTGGTGATCCTTGCTAGATCGCACCGAAAGAAGGGTAACAAGACGGTTTTACAGTCGCTCGTAGACCTGCGCCCAGCTCTTATGAAACACAACCAAGGTGTCAACTTTTCCCGCAAAGCATGCGCATCTCTGACCACGATGTGGGGTGGGTCAATTGAGCTATCAGCTGATTATCAGTGTGGAATAACTGAGCAAACTGTGCGCCCCATCATTTTTCAGTGCCAGTAGGAGATCCAAGGGACCTGGCAAGCCGAAGTCAAGCAAGGTCAGAGTCGCCTTCATTAAGACACTTGGCGATGTAAACAGGGTTCTATCTTTAAAAAAAAAATTATATCACAGAACAGTCCTCTGAATGTTTAAATGAGGCAAGTGAGGTCATGTCTGGAAGACATGGCTTCCTGTACTCTGCCTCTCATTAATAGCAAGTTGTCTGTTCTCCCATGCCAAATCATACCAAAAGGGATGAGGACCCTAAACAGCTCAGTCTTCTTGCTGTCCGCTCAAAGGGAGTCCTTGGTATGGCTGCAACTGTATCGAGACTGTCCGAGTATAATGACTATGGACCATATCCAAAATCACAGAATTTGACGAAGTTGGTTAGTGGTTTCTACATTGTAATCTGAACACTTGAGGTGTAGCATTCAGGCAATTATGTCCGATGTTGATGTTCATCCGCCAGCAGATATTCTGAACCTCTTTGACCAGGTTGTTCCGGGTATTTTCTTGATAAAACAAATCCCTGTTTGTTTCCAAGCAACCATGCTTGCGGATGAAAACTGTCTGTATCGCTGCTACTGAAACTACGAACACAATTACCACTACCACCATTACCACCACTAGATCTATTCATTAGGTCCTTAGGTATGCATGCCAACAACTTAAAGAAGACCTTCCTCTATACATAGATGTGCTATCAGTGGAAGGAAAATAATACAATAATCAAACCGTAATGATTTCAGCAAAATCTGAAAATCCATTCAAAAGTTATGGATTTTCCAAGTTTTGAATTCCACCTGTCATGGGCTCCTAATTGGGACCTACAGGTACAAAATGGCTGCCAACATGGAGAACGCTCCATTCACTTTGTACACCAAATTTAACATTTAGATCCTCTTAGAGGAAGGTAGACAAGGAATCAGCAAGATTCGTTACAAAATGCAAGCAGAATCAAAATGTCCATATTTTATTCCAACAGAAAATAAAAATCATGTCTACTATCCTAGAAAACGAAGAAAATAAGACATTTCTGTGTATACAAAGTTAAATTGGGGAGTTTTCCAGGTTGACAGTCATTTTGTGCCTTTAGGTTGCCAATCTCAGGAGCCCATGAGCATAAATAATCAAAACTTTGAAAATTCATAACTGTTGCGTGGATTGTCGGATTTTGCTTAAATGTTTACTTTCATCATTGTATTTTTTTCCATTCATTAAATGCACATCGATGTCTCCGTGGAGTTCCCCTTTAAGGAATGGCTATTTTGAAATAAAATAATTTATGGTGGTCCGGTGGTAAGAAAAAGAAAAAAAAATGCCATTTTTTCCTGAATCATTGCCTCCTAGCACTGCATTTAAAAATTGGAGTGGAGTGAAAAGCAGCATATAGAAAATAGTCTATAACTCAGCATTTACCCCACAGATGATCGCACATGGATATTTCAAATGGCGGCCATTTTTAAATCCAATATGGCCGCTAATCGGCTTAAAATATTCAATGCAGATTATTACTATTGCATTTCTTGTCTCCTAAAACATATATTTAGACACCACAATCAAGTTGATAGTAGCATTAGAACCATAAAATCTGAAGCATGGTTTTTCACACGGCGGCCATTTTGCAATCCAATATGGCCGCTTATAGGTTAAAAATATGTAAAGCAGATTGTCACTATTCGATTGTTTACCTGTAAAAATATATATTTAATCAGCGGAATCAAGTAAATAGCAACATTATAACCGTAGTTTATAGACATGGTTTTCACATGGCGGCCATTTTGAAATCCAATATGGCTGCTGATCGGCTTAAAAAATCAATGCAGATTATTACTATTGCATTCCTTGTCTCCTTAAACATATATTTAGACACCACAATCAAGTTGATAGCAGCATTAGAACCATAAAATCTGAAACATGGTTTTTTGCATGGCGGCCATTTTGAAATCCAATATGGCCGCTAATTACGATAAGTATGCAGTGTAAATTGTTACCATTGAGTTCCCTGCCCCCAAAAACATATATTTAGACACTCAATTCAAGTCAACAGCAGCAATAAATGAACAATAATCGCAAAAAATAGTTTTCAAATGGCGGCCATTTTGAAATCCAAAATGGCCGCCATCAAGGCTTGAATTTTGAGTGGCCCAATATCTGGAAATGTTTGCAATGCATTAATGCACATTTGTGCCAAATTTGGTGCTTTTATCAAAAAGTGCACAATTGTTTAGCTTATCCGCCTCACTATAAGTCATAATTATATTAAATGTCTATAACAGACATTGTCATTTTTAAAGTGAAAAACGAATTGCCTAACATGAACAGGTAGGGGGCAATTTCTGTCCCTCACAAGCTGATAAAACCTGGAATAAGGGACGACATTTTGGTCCCTTTATGAACGTGATGTAAACTGCCTCAAATTAAAAACAGAGCGACAAGGTCTTTCGTTCCTCACAAGAGAACGAAATACTAATTGCACAGCATGAAACGTAGAGGGACCAAGATTTGTTTTTTGTCCCTCACAAAGTGATAAAACCATGGAGAAAGGGACGTCATTTTGGGCCCTTCTGAGAACGGGAAATAAATTGCCTAAAATGAAAAACAGAGCGACAAGTTCTTTCGTCCCTCACAAGAGAACGAAACACTAATTGCACAGCATGAAACTTTGAGGGACGACATTTTTATCCCTTTGAGAACGGGAGATGAATTACCTAAAATCAATAGCAGGGGGAGAAGATTCCTTTGTCCCTCACAAAGTGATAAAAACATAGATAAAGGGACGACATTTTGGGTCCTTCTGAGAACTGGAAATAAATTGCCTAAAATGAAAAAACAGAGGGACAAGATCTTTCCTCCCTCACAAGAGAACGAAATACTAATTGCACAGCATGAAAAGTTGAGGGACAAGATTTTTTGTCACTCACAAGCTGATAAAACATTGAAAAGGGACGAGATTTTTATCCCTTTAAAAACGGCAGATAAATTGCGTAAAATGAAAAGCAGGGAGGAAAGATTTCTTTGTCCCTCACAAAACGATAAAATGGATAAAGGGACGACATTTTTGGTCCTTCTGAGAATGGGAAATAAATTGCCTAAAATGAAAAACAGAGGGACAAGATCTTTCGTCCCTCACAAGAGAACAAAACACTTTGCACAGCATGAAAAGTTCAGGGACAAGACTTTTTGTCCCTCACAAGCTGATAAAATATGGAAAATGGGATGACATTTTTTACACTTGTAAATGTAAATTGTCCAGAAAATGAAAAGCAGAGGGACAACATCTTTCGTCCCTCACAAGAGAACGAAACACTAATTGCACAGCGTGAAAAGTTGAGGGACAAGATTTTTTGTCACTCACAACCTGATAAAACATGGAAAAGGGACGACATTTTTAATCCCTTTTAAAACGGCAGATAAATTGCGTACAATGAAAAGCAGGGGAAAAAGGTTTCTTTGTCCCTCACAAAGCAATAAAATGGATAAAAAGACGGCATTTTTGGTCCTTCTGAGAACGGGAAATAAATTGCCTAAAATGAAAAATAGAGGGACAATATCTTTCGTCCCTCACAAGAGAACGAAACACCTTGCATAGCATGAAACGTTGAGGGACAAGACTTTTTGGTCACTCACAAGCTAATAAAACATGGAGAATGGGATGACATGTTTTATACTTGTAAATGTATATTGTCCAAAAAATGAAAAGCAGAGGGACAACATCTTTCGTCCCTCACAAGAGAACGAAACACCAACTGCACAGCATGAAAAGTTGAGGGACAAGATTTTTTTGTCCTTAACAAGCTGATAAAAGGTAGAAAAGGGACGAAATTTGTTATCCCTTTGAGAACAGGAAATAATTTGCCTAAAATGAAATGCAGAGGGACAAGATTTCTTTTTCCCACACAAGGTGTTAATAAAATGGAGAAAGCAACGACATTTTTTATCCTTGTGAGAACGAAAGATAAATTGCCTAACATGACAAGCAAAATGACAACATTTTCCGGCCCTCACAAGAGAACGAAAAACACATCGATATTCTGGAAAATCCCTTTTCGTGTCGTGTCTCTTTTACGACCTGCATTATAATCTTATCTCTGACAAGTAATCAAATTCACTGTTTCACTCCGATCGAAAGCCTTTTGACAAATGAAAAAATTAGATGGGCGCTCTTTCATAAACCCCTTTTAATATGTTTAAAGCATTTTCCGTTAGTTGGAGTGGCTAATTAATTAAAGAAGACAAACTAGGACAAAATGCACTTTACTGGTACTGGGGTTCGTTTGTAATTTTACGAAAATAATGTTTACTTAGTGTTCCCAATGAATAAAAAGGACGAGATTTCTTGTCATAAAAAGAATTGTCTAACATGTAAAGGTGAGGGACAAGATTTTTCGTCCATCTAAAGCTGATAGAAATTGAGAAAGGGATGACAATTTTGGTCCTTTTAAGAACGTGATGTAAATTTTCTAAAAAAAAAAGCAGAGGTACAACATCTTTCGTCCTTTAAAAAAGAACGAAACACTTATTGCACATCATAAAACGTTGAGGGACAAGATGTTTTGTTCCTCACAAGCTGATAAAACATGGAAAAGGAACGACATTTTTATTCTTTTAAGAACAAGAGATGAATTGCCTAAAGTGAACTTCAGAGGGACAAAATTTCTTTGTACCCCACAAAGTAACAAAAACATGGAGAAAGAGACGACATTTTGGGTCCTTTTGAGAATGGGAAGTAAATTGCCTAACATGACAAGCAAAGGGACAACATTTTCCGTCCCTCACAAGAGAACGAAAAACTCATCGATATTCTGGGAAATCGCTTGTCATGTCTTTTTTCTTTTACAACCCGCCTCATAATATTATATCCGACAAACAATCATATTCAATGTTTCACTCCGTCTAAAGCCCATTGACAAATTAAAAAAAAAAACTTAGCTGGACGCTTTGCATAAACCAATTTAAACACGTTGAAACATTTTACGTTAGGCGGAGTAGCTAATTAATTTCCCTAATTACCACATGCTTTTCGTTTTTATGGTACGCAGATAATATAAGACAAAATTAGGACACCTAGGAAAGACAGTTGTCTTGTTTAGGAATAACAATTATGAGATGGGATTATGTTTTCAGAGAAGACAGGTTCAAGAATACCATCTCAGGCTAGGTGCCTGCTTTTTCCCTACAAAAAAAAATATGGTGGTCGTGTTACTTACGAGTTTGTACTTGCAGCGTCATAATCAGGCTCGACTGAAAAGAGATGATTAGAAGAAGAAATACCAAGAAATTGGTTTTATATGTTTTCGGGTTTTGTATATTTCTGCATCAAATGTTCAATCGCATACAAAGTATATGATTATTAACATGCAACTTGAAACAAAAGTGAATTGTGAGGACATTGAAAATTCTAATGACGTAAAATATTCCTTTGTATGCTAAGGTTGTAGATGTTCACAAAAATTTCCATCATATTCATGAACAAAAACTGGAGATGACAATATTCCAGAATGAGGATATAATTTGTAATGTAGAAATATAATGATAATTATAGTAATACCAGTAAGTTGACTTATTTATCCAGGGTTCAAGTTCCAGATTCCAGATAATATTCTCCCAGCAGACCATACAATAACATATTTTTTGATACAGTTTAATCGATTGATGCATGCAAACATGTCCACCCGCAGGGAGTGAAGTATTCCAATAAGGAACTGCACTACGCACATTGGGATGGAGTACGATATGGTAACTTCCAACAGTGTCCCCACTCCCACCTAAGTACATTTAATTGGACCGACATGTGCATGAATCTATTGCTGAAGGACACTATTTGGAGAAGGAATCTGTTTGAAGGGAAATAACGTCATGGGTGGGATTCGAACAAGACCTCTCTCATTGAAAAGCTAGAGCCAGAACCACTAAACCGCGATACCTCCACGAAGCCTCCTACTATCCTGAACAATTTCCTATAAAGGAAAACCTATTATAATTGTATGATTTCTAAGGCTTTCTCAAACGAAGATACACTTGATTCAGCTCGTAGTTCATGTTTGCTCCTCATGTATAGTCCGATAAGTCAGATCTCTGCAATAGAAGAAAAAACTTTCAGCTCTTAATGGGGTTGTTTTGAATTATATGAATTCGAAAAAACGGATGTTTCACTAATTCCATTGTATAACAGTGATTACCTTCTATAGATGTGGTTACGTCTTGTTCTGCCAGTGCCGATGATCCCTGCATTATTTGTAGAGAAACGTTCTTCTTTCCTTCCTCGGCTGATACGAACTGAAGATCAAAGTTGAGTGAGGTGCCTTCCCCATCCAGTAGGCAAGTAATTGGTACCTGAGTTTTTTTCAATAAAGACGGCTTGCAATTAACCAACAATATTCCATATTGGCTAATAATTGGCTAATGGTTTTCTATTACTTTGTAACAATGTGAATAAGCAGAATAAGTCTAAATGGGGCCTTAACCCATTTGCAACTGGAAATTGTACATTACAGTCCTATTGCTCACTGAAAGGTGTAGCATTATTGCTGCCGATCTTACATTTATATCAAATCAGATCAAATAAGGGCAAAATGTTGAGAGTTTTCTTGGTAGGATTGTCTTCTCATAGGAATATAATAATTGCACATATATCAAATTTATTGTTCATAGCCCTTCGAGAATCGTTACAAGACCGCATTGAACATGGAGGAATCTTTCATGCAGTTCATTAGGAGGGGCTATTTGTGGCGCTTCAGTAAGTAATAAGGTATGAGTGGTTTCGGGTGGTTAACCCTAATCCCATGGGGGGCTTTTAAAGCCCCC
>BQKZ01002201.1:0-26650 GCA_036244855.1 Temnopleurus reevesii | reverse complement strand
AAAATCTCTTGCTCTGGGTCATGGAAGCTGCACGATTGCGCGAGGCGACGTAGTGATGTGACGTAAGCCTCGAGGGACTGTCCTGGAGTCTGCACACAGGACCGGAAAATGTAGCGTTCCATTTGCAGGTTCTTCTTGGGGGCGAAGTACTTAGAGAGTGTGTCCCGTGTACCCTCATATGTTGCAGCTGGATCAGGTGCGGTGCCTGACGGGGGGCTCGGCTTCTCAGCTTCATAGATATCGTGCACAGCTTCACCAGCATAGTGAAGCAGCAGCGCACGCTTGCGGCCATCATCAGTTATATTAATTGCAACAAACAAATTTTCCAATCTCCTAATCCACCTTTTCCATCTTGCGGCGACATCGGCACAGTCTAATTCCGTTTCAAAGGGAGGAAACACTAGCAAACAGTTCTCCATCACTTATCATGCTCAACAGTTATGACAGAAAAGTTAGTGTGTGGGACCGTAATGTGTATCATCAACATCGGACACTTACCTCTTCTTCTTCTTAGTGGTATTCTGCCTCCTTCATCCTTGAAGATTCTTGCAGAGTTATTAAAAGTGGTTGTATGTGTCATATGGGTAGGGTGCATGTGCCGATATTTACATAGTGCAAGTAAAAACCGCCTGATAGCTAGCTGCTGCTGCCTTCCGTCAGGAGATGACGAAAGGCATTAATGGAAGTGGCTGTACCGACGCAATCAGTTCATGATTATACTTAATCCAGCTCAGTTCAGCATAGTGCGGGGTCAACAAAATTTCCCTTTTTGCTCGTCGCCAGATATGATATCCTATTACTTCTGCAAGCCATGCTAAGACATCAATAAATGAGAAATTAGGACGACATAATTGCTCTGATCTGTCCGTTGCTAGGATGGCTTTTTTCTGACCAAGAGGGCGGCATACACAATTGCCGTATGGAGCATAATGAGTAGATAGCACGATACTACAAGCAGGGGCATTTGTCTAATTGATTTGTGACGTTCTTAGAAAAATGCCGTATGTAAGACAAATACACCAAGATTTCGACTTTTATGTTTGTCGTGTTTATTTTCAGTTACTCCATTGTATTGGCCCAACCTTTTAGCCGGAACGTTTGCAAATACTATAGATTTATAGAAATGGAC
Organism: Temnopleurus reevesii; assembly: GCA_036244855.1. NCBI lineage: Eukaryota > Metazoa > Echinodermata > Echinoidea > Temnopleuroida > Temnopleuridae > Temnopleurus > Temnopleurus reevesii. The sequence goes on along the minus strand of BQKZ01002201.1, from coordinate 25,521 downwards.
ACCTGTATCTAAAATCTATATACTCACTGAATGAATGACGCCGGTTCAGAGGGAGAAAGGCTTCCTATTCCATCTATGAAAATATAAGGATTGTGCACAAATGCGTTAGTTACCAACCTACTTCTGTTAGATTGTAAAATATAGACCAATTCGGTTTGGGTGTCGATGCAAATTTCTAACTGGGAGGCTTCTGGTATGTCTGTCTATATAAGTTATTCGCACTGACATAGCAACGCACCTGGCTCAGAGGGCAACTCATAGAAAGAGTTTGTTCCAGAAGCCCCCCAGTTATGGCCGCCTTCAGTGATTAGAAACCGAATTAGTGTATAGTTTATACTTGTTACTAGAATTGCCAAATGTAAATATTTCGTATGTGATTTTCCTTTGTAATTTTGCTCAATCTATATTTACTCATATTTGTTAAAATTTATTTCTCGTTTTACCGTATCGCTTGTTATCGAAATTCACAATTGCTACAATATCACATTCAGATGTGCTAAAATATTGATCCCCCCCCCCCCATGGTGAAACTAACCTAAAGCAAATTTGAAACCCAGCATAGATATCTACCAAATACGAAAATCATTCAATTGATGGGAAAAAGACAAGAAACATTATCAATTCAGTTTTGTTTGGATGATCTTGTACAACTTTTTAAACTTGGAAACTATGCTTAAGTTTTCATCCCGAATCGTTATCACGTACAAAAAATATTACATATTGGTGTGAGCCAATCCTACCTTGATATCTGATGATGAAGGCAATCGAGCGGGATACTCCCAATTTCCCTGTTTGTGCAATCGTAATGCTAATGACGGTGAGTACACTTTCCTCCTCTCTAGGTCTTATTGAAAGGGAGGTACAGTGTCTTGCCTTGCTTCGAAGATCCTGAAGTAAAAGCGTCTGTCACAAATCAAAGTCAATTCATAAAATATGTCATCCTGATAATGGGCAACAAACATCAGCACCTATTCCGTGACATATTATTTCCACAGGATAATCATGTGCCTTGTGACGGGATACGACTCTTTAATGATGAAATAACGCTGCAGTATCACTTAGATATGTCATTTATAAAGGTTAACTACACTATCAACAAAGACTGGCTAAAGTGTTACCTTGGTTGCGAACACTTCGTCGTCCTTTGAACATGTCACTGTAACATCACCAGATTTGGTTTCTACCCAGAACGCCACTGGACGATGGCCTTGATGATAGGAAAGTCCCTTCTCCTCATCTTCGATCTCCTGTTGAAAACCGGAGACTAACATCATTTGAATTTAAAACAAATAACGTGCGTTTTTTCTTCAACCAAAAAAAAAATCAACGCAAGGAATAGCAATTTATTATTGCAATCAAATGATAGAGCATACGAGCAGGATATATTGAATGAAATTTAAGACAACTGGATTTGACCATACAGCAGTGAGACATATCTGGATTGAGCATTAATTCTTCTTACCATCGGCTTCCATCTAAATGTTCTTGGCTCTAATCTCTCCAATGGTATTCATTTAAAACTTTATTCAAAACTTTATTTCATTTCTGAAAATAACCAGTTAATTTTATTGCATGGAAAATTACGTAGCCTATATGGATACTGTTTGTACATTTATATATTTGTACTATATTGTTATATTTTTTATTGTTTGCAAACAGGTGAAAATTGGTGAAATGGGCAACCCTCTATAAATATCAGAAATAAATAAATAAATAAATTTCATTCAGAAGATCATCCGTGTTGGGCTGTGCTTTACTTTATCATTTTAGAAAAAGTATCCTCACTGACCGTGGTAATTCCAGGGACTTCTGCTTGCATATGAAGGCGAACCCGAATCTCCTTGCCTCTCTCTATCGTGTCTGGTACGTATGCCGTACACAAGAATTGTTGTCGAATCACCTGTCGTTCTAGAGGGATGATGACCCACCAGTCAGCACTATGATCGATGTAGAGCTCAAGATGTTTCCTGTATATTTTGCAGTGTGGTGATTCATCAGAAGACAGGGAAGACGTCTGCCTCCATACTGTTGGAAGACCTAGCATTGATTAAAAAAAACGAAACGCGTGCATTTTTTGTCAACTGATAATCAACCTGCAATTGGAGAAATGTCTTGAAAGTGTCTTGCCCTTCTATCTTAGGAAGATATATAGAAGATGTTGAATTTTGATCATGTTGTACTGTGATCGTTTGCAAATTTTCTTGCAAAACCAAAAGTCTTGTGTTGATTATGGAATGGAAATTTAGGTTATATTACATACATATTGATATGGTTCATATAATTTGAACATAAATTGCTTCTTTTGTAACCTTATTGGGACTGCTACCTTGACGATGTAAGTTAGGGTAGATCCATAAACACTTTGATCTTTGATCAATTGTGGTCCATTGTTAAAAAGGAACATCGGACGTATATGTTGACAAAAAGGGGGCAAATTCCTTACCAGAATCTGTGTCCCATTTCCTCGAGACAATGTCTGGTATGACCTGTTTAGGATTGAGGATCAAGGTAGAGTGTGGTATTTCGATCTTGACTGGTTGTTGGAAGGTCAGGTTTGGAGGATCACATCTGATTCCAAAACACGCCATGGATTCATCATCCTCAATGTCAATGGATGGAGGATCTCGTAGAATCGAAAACGTGATGTCCCCTTGTTCGCTTCGCGGGTCTGCACGAGGTTGAATAGTCACTGACACACCATGGCTCTCCAATTCTTCACTCTGACCAGAGGAATCCTCCGCTTGACAGGATGTGGCTGCCGGTAACAATTCTAGTGGATCGGCTGAAGTTTTTCCAAAAACAAAGAAAGCATTATTATGATGCATAATGCATTAAGGGAAAGTATATGTATAAAGAATGAACTGATACTATTTAGCATTTACAATATTGAGCATCCATCTTGAGGGTGTTAATCTGTATGTTTTAAAGATACCAAAATGCGATAAGGCTTTTTATTCATGACAGAATAATAATCATTGATCGTACAAATTTTCTTGGACAGCGAAAGAAGTAATTTATTCATTTAAAATCAATCTCTTAAGACATTTCGGGGGCCTTTCTATGAAACTGCGTCAATCAGGTGTCAATAGAGTCGTCATTGCTTTTAAAGCAATCTCTGGGAGTATATTCTCCTTCGAGCATGTGAAGAACAATCTTAAGTTCTTTACTTACCTCCGAAAGATCCAACCTCATCTTTTGGAAGCCTGAAAAGAATCAGAGAGGAAGCTTTCAGAATATTAGCCTTTGTCTTGTGTAGTAATATCTTAAATTAAGAATGACTTAATATAGAAAATGTGCAGAAGTGCAATAATCACAATTTAGTTTAATGTCATTGAGATAGGAAGTTACAGGTCTGATAGTGTTTTAATTTATAGATTGTACCTTGAAAACAGCATCTGTCTGACATCATCATCTTTCGCATATTGAATCGGCACTCGTCCTGTCTTGTCCCTAATATCTGGCCTTGCACCGTGCTCTAGAAGGAAAAACACCAAAGCCCTCTCGGGAAGAAGGTTCCCATCATAGAAATCTTCTGATATCTGTAAGAAAGCGAAATGATAGATATGAAAAACTGACATTTATTCTGAAAACGGCAACACTTTGACATGACCGCGCATGCTTTTCCGATGCCAGGCCATAATGGAATCTTATATCCAAAGCGTATTTATTTCGACTCCAAAAACCTATCAAATGGAATTTTATTGAATTTTTAAGTCTCTTTACTAAACTTTGTATATTTCTAAATCTTGTATGGTAAAAAAAGTATCCTGAATTGGCTTCGATTTCTACACTTCAATTGAATTTGCTCACCGTTCAGCAATAAAGTCTTTATGCTGAAAACGATAAAACTTTGCCATGATCGGGCACGTTCTTCGATGCAAGGTCGTGAAGGAATCTTATATCCACGACGTACGTATTTCGACTCTAAAACATCAACAGACTTGTGTTGTATTTTTCAAGGGCATATTTCTTAAATATCTTGTATAACAACGAAAATGTTGATTACACTTTGATTTCTAAATCTAAATTTCATATTCTCACCGTTCTGAGAGCATCAGTTTCCTGAATCCTTCTCTCTTCATTGTAGCAGAAAATGATCGCTTTATGAAGACTGGTCTGTCCGTCGTGTGATTGTGCATTTACATCAACTCCATGGTTCATTAATCTCTCAACAGTTGATATTAGACCATGTTCGATGGCAAGATGGAGATGAAGTAGGTCAATCTCCTCAGACTATCGAGAAGAAAGTAAAACAAGGAAGATATAACATCAACCAAAACAGTTATTAAGAATTTGTTAACGCTGATTTGCGCTTCCCAATCTGCTGAATTAATAATTTCGTAATTCAGGGTTCATGGGTATGCATACGTTTATGTACAATACTATCACCTATTCTTAGTATTTTCTGTAATTTTCGAGCTGTATAAACTCTGCAAGCATAGCTTTTCAGTAGAGCCCTCCATTTCCATCAGTCTAGTGCCGACATTAATTTTTTTATAGAAATTATTATTCTACCCCACGTAGAATTTTTAATCTAGGATTTAATTTACGTATCATGATTTATTTGAAACTTTGTTATTGCTTTTTATAATATTTTGATTTGATTGAAAATGAAAGTAAACTAAACTGAAACTGAAACTGAAAAAGTTGAAAATGACCTAAAATGCAACAAATATTGCAGATAGTTGTATCAATATTATCTATATTAACGTCTATTCTGTTTGTGTATTGTGAAAATGTGCGTGCAATGGCAAAATTGTTTTCACACAAAACCGATTAAAGCCAAATATTTTGCCAAATTTTGAGATTGTATCACCAGTGTAGTAAAATTACGCTTTTCCGTATAACGCAAAACCGTCATAAATGTCGTTGATCGATCACTCCTTGAGCGCTGTCTGCTGAATCACGCTGAGCGAAAAATGCACGTAAAACGTAATTACAATTAGAAAACCGAGGAACGATACCAAAAGCTCCCGATTTCAACCACCCAGGGATTCCCTGCACAGTGTTGGGAGGGTCTGTGAGTGCGATACTTAGGAAATTTGGCGATCGAATTTTCAGATGAACAGTGCCAATTTAGATTTCCCCGTGGCGTTTTCCAGTCATAAACGTTTAAAAATATTGTTTCACTTCAAGAAATGGCTGGCAACGAACTCGCCAGTCGTTTTGTCCGCAAGGTAAAATTGGGTCGATCGCATGCATGCATGAAGCTATGTGACATTTGGGCGAACGACTAGAATGAGACTGGGAGAATCACTCAGGCGTATCTCCGCGGAGCACTGAGTTACGTAATAGTGGTCTGAGATTACGTTTTATCGTTATTACGGAAGAGCGTAATTTTACTACACTGATCATTCATAAAATATACGTACTGATTGATTTCATAAAGAAGTGACTTGAAAATTTATAAAAGGCAAGATGATTGTATAATTATGATGCAAAAGAAGATCAATGATGCAATTTTCGATCTCACCTTGGTGCAGTTGGTGAAAAGTTCAGTGATATCTTTGTATCCGAGCGATAAGGATAGTAGTAATGGAGTTTCCCCATTGTTGTCTCCTTCATTGAAACTTGCTCCTTCGGACACGAGGCATTTCACAACATCCACATGTCTTCTCCTAACAGCTACATGTAACGGTGTACAACCCTCCTTGTCTCCCTTGTTCACCTTAGCCCCTTGACTGATTAGGTACTGGGCTACATCAAGATGACCATTCAATGCAGCACAGTGTAATGCAGTCCAACCATCATTGTTTCCCTTGTTCACCTCAGCACCTTGACAGATTAGATACTGGGTTACATCAAGATGACCTTTCTGCGCAGCAATGTGTAATGCAGTCGAACCATCATTGTCTCCCTTGTTCACCTCAGCTCCTTGACTGATTAGATACTGGGTTACATCAAGATGACCTTCCCGTGCAGCACTGTGTAATCCAGTCAAACCATAATAATAGCCCCCCTTGTTCACCTCAGCTTCATGTAGAATGGTATATTTAACGACATTAATAAGGCCTCCTTCTGCTGACCGATTCAAGCATCTTTCTTTATCCCTATCTCCTTTATCCGCTTCGCCACCAACACTTAATAAGTATTCCGATACTACGAATTTTGAATTTGTCAAAGCAATGTAAAGAGCTGAATGTCCACGACAATCAGCCTTATTCACCTCAGCTCCTTGACTGATTAGATACTGGGTTACATCAAGACGACCATTCTCTGCAGCACTGTGTAATGCAGTCCAACCATCATTGTCTCCCTTGTTCACCTCAGCTCCTTGACTGATTAGATACTGGGTTACATTAAGACGACCATTCTCTGCAGCACTTTGTAATGCAGTCCAACCATCATGGTCTCCCTTGTTCACCTCAGCTCCTTGACTGATTAGATACTGGATTACATCAAGATGACCATACCAAGCAGCAATATGTAATGCAGTCTCACCATCATTGTCTACCTTGTTCACCTCAGCTCCTTGACTGATTAGATACTGGGTTACATCAAGATGATCATTCCGTGCAGCTCTGTGTAATGCAGACAAACCATCATTGTCTGCCTTGTTCACCTCAGCTCCATGACTGATTAGATACTGGGTTACATCAAGATGACCTTTCTGTGCAGCACTGTGTAATGCAGTGTGACCATGTTTGTCTCCCTTGTTCACCTTAGCTCCTTGACTGATTAGATCCTGGGTTACATCAATATGACCATCCTCTGCAGCACGGTGTAATGCAGTCCGACCGTAATAGTCTTCCTTGTTCACCTAAGTCGCAAGTGAAAGGCAATCAGTGCCTCATATTAATATAATATATATTAAAGCCTATTCTATTTTTAGATTGTTGGCATGTGCATGCAATGGAAAAAATGTTTTCACACAAGACCAAGTGAAAAGCCAAATATTTTACAAAATTTAGAGATTTAATCATTCACACAATATACGCAATGAAACCTATAGTATTTACAAGATGCAATACGAATTATGAATTAATTTCATTAAGAAGTGATTTGTTGAAAAAAGAGGCAAGATGATTTCATAATTATCATAGAGAAGAAGATCTATGATACAATTTTGGATCTCACCTCGTTGCAGTTGGTGAAAATTCCAGTGATATCTTTGTATCCGAGCGACAAGGATAGTAGTAATGGAGTTTCCCCATTGTTGTCTCCTTCATTGAATCTTGCTCCTTCTAACACAAGGCCTTTCACAACGTCCACATGTCTTCTCCTAACAGCTTCATGTAACGGTGTACGACCCTCCTTGTCTCCCTTGTTCACCTCAGCACCTTGACTGATTAGATACAGGATTATATCAAGATGACCATTCCGTGCAGCATTGTGTAATGCAGTCTGACCATTATTGTTTCCCTTCTTCACCTGAGCACCTTGACTGATTAGATACTGAGTTACATCAAGTTTACCATTCTCTGCAGCAATGTGTAATGCAGTCCGACCATCACTTGATGCCTTGTTCACCTCAGCTCCTTGACTGATTAGATACTGGGCTACATCAAGATGACCATTCTCTGCAGCAATGTGTAATGCAGTCAAACCGTAATAGTCTCCGTTGTTCACCTCAGCTCCATGTAGAATGGTGTACCTAACGACATTAATAGCGCCTATTTCTGCTGACCATTCCAAGCATCTTTGTTTATCCGAATCTCCTCTATTCGCTTCACCACCAACACTTAATAGGTATTCCGAAACTCTGAAATCTGAATTTTTCAGAGCAATGTAAAGAGCTGAACGTCCAGAAACATCTGCCTTGTTCACCTCAGCTCCGTGACTGATTAGAATCTGGGTTACATCAACATTACCATTCTCTACAGCAATGTGTAATGCAGTCAAACCATCATTGTCTCCCTTGTTCAAATCAGCTCCTTGACTGATTAGATACTGCGTTACATCAAGATTGTCATTCTCTACCGCAATGTGTAATGCAGTCCGACCATCATTGTCTCCCTTGTTCACCTCGGCTCCTTGACTGATTAGATACTGGGTTACATCAAGATGACCATTCTCTGCAGCACTGTGTAATGCAGTCCAACCATCATTGCTTCCCTTGTTCACTTCAGCTCCTTGACTGATTAGATACTGGGTTACATCAAGACGACCATTCTCTGCAGCACTGTGTAATGCAGTCCAACCATCATGGTCTCCCTTGTTCACCTCAGCTCCTTGACTAATTAGATACTGGGTTACATCAAGATGACCTTTAGGTGCAGCACTGTGTAATGCAGTCCAACCGTCATTGTTTCCCTTGTTCACCTCACCTCCTTGACTAATTAGATACTGTGTTACATCAAGATGACCTTTAGGTGCAGCACCGTGTAATGCAGTCCCACCATCATTGTTTCCCTTGTTCACCTCAGCTCCTTGACTAATTAGATACTGGGTTACATCAAGATGACCTTTAGGTGCAGCACTGTGTAATGCAGTCCAACCATCATTGTCTCCCTTGTTGACCTCAGCTCCTTGACTGATTAGATACTGGGTTACATTAAGATGACCATTCTCTGCAGCACTGTGTAATGCAGTCCAACCATTATTGTTTTCATTGTTCACTTCAGCACCTTGACTGATTAGATATTTGATGACCTCAAGATGACCATTATTACAAGCGTGTTGCAAAGCAGTAACACCATGCGCATCTGCATCATTTACCTGTGCACCTCGACGAACATATTCTCTGACGTCATCAAAGTGGCCATCACTTGCAGCTTCGTGTAAGGAACGACATGTGGTATGGCCACCAACACCCCCTCGATTGTGCTCCATGCTTGATATTCTAGTTACGAGCGAAGTTTGGCAGTCGGCCCTATATGCTTATTTCTTCACGCATTATTTTCAATGATTCTATATATATTCATCATCACTTTCCTTTCTGCTTCTATCCCCTCCTTTATGCCATTCTTATTTTTTCCCATTTCTCATTCGCATACCATTTATACTGAGTGTAACTGTGTAAGTATGTAACCCATGCCCATTTGTATTCATCAATATAATTATCTATCTTCCAACTCGATTATTAGTTTCACAAGTTTCCTTTTTGTCAATTTCTCTTTACCGTCTTTTGTTTTCTTCTTTGTCGTCTTTTTCCTATTATGCTCCTACACTGATCCTTACTTTTGTTATCATTGTTGCTGTTTCTTTTGATCCTGGCCGTCTTCTCCTCCAGCTCCTCATCCATTGCTATTTCTTTGTCTTCTTCTTGTTTTTCGTCTCCTTCTTCGCTGTTTGTACCTATCTTCTACTTTCGTGTCCTTGTCAATCAATATATTTTTTTAATGAGTCTATCTCTGAATATTTCGTTTTCCCCCATTCTCCCAATGTTCCGAATGTTTCTGCACGTATTGCTTATCTTCCTGGCGCATGGAAGCCATGCTCTCACCTTTGTACATGAATAATGACTACCAATTTCTGACTTCAGAAGGGTGAAACGTTCCATAAAGAGCTAAAAAGAGCAAATTAACCAGTAAGCTTGAGGTTTTTTCGCGTTTCTCCCCGAGTTCTTGGTACCGCTCATTGACACAATGCTCACTAATTTGTAAAATAATATTGACTACCGATTTCTAAATTCAGATCGATGAAAAACTTCGTAGATGAAAATACCGTAGCTACGTCGTCGAAAATCACATAAGCGAGACTGGCCCAGGCTGAGTGGATGTAAGAGCTACACCCGCACTGTCCTGTGCATTAAACAAAGATCCTGATTAAGGTTATGTTGTAGCAATTCGGGCATATCACCAAACCCGGGCGCTGCACATTACGCGTTTTACTTCTCCAAGGCTGTAATATTCGATCATTATAATACTTTATTTTAATGACAAATCTTCTTGTTGTTTTGTCACGCCATATCTTTTAACAAACATTAGAGCAAGATTTGTGTTACAACCACTTATTGAATAATATAAGTAATGAAATGGTAATCAAATTTCAGAATTTTAACATCTCTGATAAGAAACACTCATGAGAGAAAATTAGTTATGTATTAAACAACAGTTTTTAATTTGACTGATAACATACTGAACGTTTCGTTTTAGTAATCAGTAGGAGATAGATAAAACTAGATTGACACATCGTTCGATATATCTATATTTAACCTTCATTCTTGCTTCGCTCTATGGTTGTTTGTTTGGATGCAATTGTTCATATTTATATTCACTTTATACATACATACTTTATCAATGCAAACTATTATAATATCATTGCTATATTTCGGGTATTCTCGTACAGATTCAAAGATAAATCTATGATTCAGGTCTCTTCGACCATGCTTATTAAACAAATGCTCGGGTCAATTTTGTCCTTTTAAATTCTTATTTTTCTAAATTTTGTTAAAATCATATTAAGAAAATTGTGAACCTTTCAGACAATTTTTATTTACGATAAACAGTTGCATATTCATTATTAATTGTCCCATCCCATGATCACCCCTCCACCCCCGTCAGATAGTGGCGTCGATCCAGAGCTTTATCATTTAATTGTTATTGTTCGTCTCATTGCTAGTATCATAATTACTATTTAGTATTATCGTTATTTTCTCTATCATCATTGCTATTGTTATCATCTTTTTATTGTTATAATCAATGCTTTTAAAGTTTTGACTGATTTTCAAGTAAAAACTGACCGTCTATTTCTGAACTTCTTGATCTAGATAAAAGTAACCTTTACGTTTATACAAACAACATAAACATGTCAAGTTTGGTTTCGGTAATAATCACATTATCTCTCTATTCGTTTGTAATCTTTTTTTTATATTCAGAAGTGGTATGAGCGATCAAATCCTTTTTTTTTTGTGGTTGTTGTTGGTGGGTTTTTTGCAGGTCGAAAAATCAAAAAGTTCAGTTTTTATATGCCCATACCCCAAATAAATAAATAAGAGCTGAAATATGTAAGATCGATAAAATGTCGTTTGTCCTGAAAATGAGAGTATTGTCGGGCCTCTTACAGCATTGAAATGTATATGAGCCCCACCCTTTCCCCTACATGTATTTTGAATCTGAAATCCTTGCATGGCTTTACCCTACAATTTTATTGATCAAAGGTTAATTGCATAGGATAATATTAAGATATTGTTACTAGGTCAATATCACCTGATAACTTAATTTCACGCGACACAATGACACCGTAAATCATAATAGCTATAGTGTATTATCACCATAAAAGCACCCCTTCCCAACGAAAACAAAATAGCATTACCTTTTAAGGGGGAGTGTCCTTTAAAAGAAGAGTATACCCCAAAATTATAATTTTTTGACAGAAGCAGAAAAAATTGGTGAGTAAAACAAACAAGTTTGGAATTTTTAAAGATTAGACAAATGGGCAAATCAGTGGAAATTTCCAAAGATGTTGCCAATTTGATGACATCATGGGTGCACAACTTACCAATGTTTTCATTATAAATATGGTGGAAAATTCATCATTTTTACAGAAAGTTGCACAGTTTACATGAATGTAAACATGCAAATAGTGGATCTACATATCTATCATAAAGAATCCTAGGGTTAAAGTTTTGAGGAAATCACATTTTTGGAGAAAAAAGTAACATTTTATGACATTGATATGAATGTAATAAATGGTCAATTGTGCACCTGTGACGTCATTAGTTGCCAATCTGTCTAAATATATAAGCATTTATAAATTTTGTATTAGTTATCCAAGTTTTTAAAACTTTTTTTGTTCTGTTCATTTATTTTCTCTGTTTCTGTTGAATAAATATCATTTTGGGGTAGACTCTCCTTTTAACAGCTCTAATTAACAAGTAATATGTCTAATCAAGAATATTTCAGAGAATGGATTCACAATGTGTAAAACTTTCCTTGGTCTATCACCTACGAGGCCATCCTGTGCGTAGAATCAGCATGATTAAATTTGGTATGCGTGATTAACACAGAAAAAAAGCAAATTCATATATATTTCTTAATGATGTCATTAGTCCCCTTTCACGATATCAACTGATATATATATATATATATATATATATAAATACACGGAAGCTAATGAATATGGTTCATACCTTTAATGTCCATAACTCCAAGTTTCACGCTAGCGATCATCAGGTGGAATCTGATGATCGCTAGCGATTATCGCTAGCGTGAAACCCGGAGTTGTGGACATTAAAGATATGAATCATATTCGTTAGCTTCCGTGTATTAATTTTTAATTTTGCCCTGCTCTTATTAAAGGTAGAATACTTCTTTTGCAGCCTAAAATGTTACTTTCCAAGATTGTTGTGTTGTGTTGAAGAGTAGTAAATGTTAGAACTTATCACCAATTAATTAAGCACAAAGATTGATCATGATAGGCGCATTTATAGTAATTCCAATAATAATTATTCTATTCAGGCACCGAACTAATTCACCGTACGTTCAAAATTCAAAACAGCCGTTCAACCCTCGTTGACCAATAGCGCAAGAGTCTCTCTCAGTGCGTATTCCGCATGGTGTGGCAGTGTATTGAAGTGTGCATTGTGTGTGCTCTTACGTTTTATGTGTGTGTATGTGGTACCGGAATAGGCTAGGAGTATCGCGATACCGTTGGTTTCAAGATGAATTATGATAGAATAGATTTTTATTTGAATTAAATATTCTGGACAACATTCGACCAAAATACTTCAGAGAGGTTATTATTTTGGCATATCTGAGGTACACAAGAAGTTTTAAGCATAACCGTAATGGGGGGAGGGGTGACGCGCGACGATAGCAAGGCCAACGTTTCATCAAACTCAATACTAGTCGGGATTATAATTATCGGCTAATTCTATTTATACGATGATTAATAACATATAATAAGTCAACACTTGTATTTACTTAAACAACTGATGACATATCACAATTATTTTGTACCGGGTACTGAAAGCACAAGACAGCAAGTCCCATACAGCGATTATTGTGCTGCAAAGCCTTATACTGTATGTAACTAAAAAATATCTTGGTTTCAGTGTTTCCTTATTCTGATACATATATTATAGAATGTAGCCCTCGGTAAGGTTCGAATTTAAGTTGGATGCTATTCTCGTTTACATACTCCCCATTTCCCCCCCCCCCCCTTTGTTATTTCTCTCTCTCTCCTCTCTCTCTCTCTCTCTTTCTCTCTATCTATCTATCTTGTTTTTCCTCTTGGTCCTGAAGTTTGTGATTAATCGATGATTTCATAGAATTCTTCCGATTGGTTACTAGTACTGGACAGCCAAACAATTTGAACTAATCTGCCAGAACAGACCCTTGACTTTTTGAATAGCCCCTCGCACACGACATCTATTCAAATTTGAATCGACTTTTTCGAGAGTGCATGTTGTGCGCCTCCACTGACCGACCCACAACTGCAGTTCACAATTTAAAGAGATAGGATTTGAGCAAATATTTGATTTGATATACAGAGAGGCACGATGAATAAATTAGGGCAGTTCGTTCCCCGAGAGCGAAGGGCAACAACGGAAAAGACGCAGTCACCATACTGTTATCTGTAGTGTAGAAGATAAACGAAGAGTTCATGACAAAGTACGTGAATGTAAGGAAATAAGATTTGAATGGTAGAAGGGGGCTATGCCATTAATAGCTTTGCGGCACAGAAGAATTCTGAATAGTATACTTTGTTCATACCACGCCAATCCCGCTAAAATCACAAAACTCTACCAGAAATACTCTGTTCATAGGAAAGTTGATAATTCTTTTTGTATCTCTCCCTATCTCATCCCAAACTCTTTCCCCGTGTCTCGCTTTCTTTTATTCATTTAGCTTGTCTTTTCACTCCTCACATATGATTTGATTCCTACTCATTCCAATTTGAATAGACTTTTTTGAGAGTGTATGTTGTGCACCTCAACCGACCCACAACTGCAGTTCAGTCTAAAGAGATGGATTTGAGCAAACATTTGAATCGAGATACAGAGGGGGGGGGGCGATAAATAAATAAGGGCAGTTTGTTATCGAGAGCGGGGGCGCTAATGAAAAAGTCGCAGTCATTATACTGGGTGAACGATACATGAACGAAAAGTTCATGCCAAAGTACGTGAGCATAAGGAAGTAAGATTTGAATGGTAGGAGAGGGTTAAGCCATTAATAGCTTTGTAGCACAGAAGAATATGGAATGATATGCAACATTGGTACCACGCATATCTCGCCAAAATCACAAAATTATACCAGAAAAAATTATCCCATTTCATGGGATAATTGATAATTCTTTGACTATCTCTCCCTATCGCATTCCAAACTCTCTCTCTCCATGTCTCACTTTATTTTATTCATTTCGCTCGTCTTTTCACTTCTCACAAGTGATTTGATTCCTGCTCATTCAAATATAAATAATTTCATATCATAATGCATATCTTGCTTCATTTTGGCACTTTTTTAATATAAATCTCTCTGTTCCTTGATAATTATGGTATCAAATGGTCTATTTTACAGAATTGAAATCTATAATTGATAAAACCCACAGAAATCATTTGTAATTCATTTCTACTCCGTAAAAATCTTTACGAAACATCTGATTTTGGTTAGTATTCATGCCCCCATCAAAGTCATATTCCTTAAACCTACGTTGAACACCAACTCAATGCTCCATTGTAATGCTATCAAAATCAGAACCAGCTTGTGATTGCTTTCAATACACGTCATACAGATCTATTGTCCCTTGACCCACTTTATCTTATGGCAATACTTTATATTGCGTTACACATAGCTTATAATTTTACTACACCTCATGATTTGCAAAGATTTTTATTTTTTTTGCATTTGCACACAATCTCTCAGACAAGCTTGAAAAAAAGACATCTGTTCAACGACGCATGCCAATTGGGCATCCATTGTTCAACAGAAACACCCTTTAAAGGCTTGTCTGCTACATTCTGTGCACATACAAAAACATAAAAATGCCTAAATAGGTTCTGTAGAATCAATGAATTACAATCATTAATGAACTTATGACATTATGATCATAAATGAGCGATTTTACAGGGAAAAGGGAATGCAAGAAAATGTTTTCTCTTACAAATCTGTCAGCAGAATTACAACTTCAAAGGAATAAGTTTATTGACTATCTATGTCTACTTAGTCTGTGGTATTATTTTTTCTCAGAGAACTAAAGATTTAAAATCGCAGTAAGCAAATGAAACACAACATATTTTAAAAAATGAAGAAATGACGGTTGATTTAGCCTTCAAAATAACTGTCAAAAGAATTGTCGTAATAATTTTCTTGTCAAGTCTAAAAGAAAAATAAACAGTTAAGAACAGAACCTTTTGAATTAAAAAAGAATCACTCATTCCCATATCCTTCCTCTGATAAATAACATAAAACTGGACGTCAAATAAAATATATCCTTGGCAAGAATTTTAAGACTGACAGCAAACAAAATTCCATGAGATCTTGCACACGTGGACTAAAATTACGCTTGATAAAACTTAAAATTATTAAACAAAATGGCATATATACAGATACTTGTATGACAATCGATATCACAATACCCACACTGTATCTTTACAAAACTTATCAATGGTATAGGTAAATGAGTGAAACACATCCTAATTTTACAGTATAAGGTTTTCAGACAAGAAAATGGTTTAAGAAATGAAATGGTAAAAATGAATAAATAAATCACACAAATTTTCGACAGAATGTATTCAAACGGTAGCAAAAATAAGCCATCCAAAGATGACAAAAAGAAAATCCTTGGAAAATATTTCCAAATCAACGAACAGCATACATCATGTACATACAAGTGTCAAAATGAAATGCTAGCATATGTAAACAAAAAAGAGCCTTTGAAGGGTATCTAAGGTTGAATTTTTTTTATATTACTGAATACCATAGAATTAACCCCAAAAATTTTATCCTACGTGATATGGATCAAAAGTCTACGGGTGTTGTTCAAAAGTTGCCATTGATCACAACTTGCAGTTGGTATGAACGCACCAATCAAAATCCCTGTTTCATGCACGTCTTCTTAAATTTGATTACCGTGCGCGAATGAAAATGCGCAGTACAATTTGCCAAGAAGCAGTTCATTTGCAGTTGATTTTGAACAACATCCCCTAAGAGTTAGAAGCAAATAAACAACTCGTTCACTATCAAAGCATGGAGCCTAAACCCTAGTCAGGCTCCGCTCCGTCTGTGGCTTCTTAAATGTGTGTGCGTTCTATGTGTGTGCGTTCTCTGTGTGCACGCCCCTATTGCTTAACCATATCCAGAATCCTGAACCAATCGAACTTCGAAAACTCATGATTTTTTAATGGATTGTCAGAGTTTGCTCAAATTTTCACTTTTTTTATCAAATATCTATTCATGCAAAGACTTAGGGTATGATGATTATAGTGTTGGATTCTCCTTGTAATATTTCCAACCTAAAAATACTTAATTTTGGTCAATGAAATATTAGGTTACTTGCTGGAATTAAATATAATTTTTTCTTCTTTCCCATGCTCGTTTAACTTCATTCAGTCATTACCACAAACTTCATCATTATATCTGTACTTATCGAATAGGTGATTCCATGTACAATGTTAGTGGCTCGTGCTAGTGCTCACTTTACTTTAGAATTGCCCTACAGCCTGTGGGAGATATGATATTTGATATTAAATACATTAATATTTAGTAGATATATCGATGAACTTTCATATTTTTAAATGCCGCTTTGGCAGAACGAGAATCTAAGAAACTGCCTGCGTTTTTAACATCGAAAGTTGAATTCATAGCGCTGATCCACAGACTGGTAAGATGACACCCTAGGTGTCCAACTATCAATCATCAGTATTTCAATATCGTTATTGACACCTTTATCAGAGCGCTGGTATCAGATTTTAGGGTTAAGTTCTTAACACAAACACCAGCCACTAGCACTCTACGTGAAAACACCTAATTTATCTATGCTGTTCAAACGAATATTATTTTGCTCATAAGGCTCAGTGCAATATCATTATTGGCTAAAACTGGGGTTAATTTTTTCATTTCTCCTCTTGAGAATACCATAAGAAAAATAGCAATATCCATCCGAAAAAAGCTCTTACTTCAATCTTTCCCAGGCATATGATATATATTTACAAGTGTGTATATACATGGTATGAAACAAGAGAGAGTAATTCTGCAAATCTCCGCTGAATATAGAAACAATTACATATCCGGATTATGTGTCACATAACAACCAATGCAAAGAGTTGTATAAAAAGTTGAGCCGTAAAATATGGAAAAGATTCACTAGAAATTTTTGCTTGTAGTACCTGAGTGTGTATTAGATATGCACTGCAAAAACACTGAATTCTCCTTACAAAAAACCAGGTGGCAAAACTCACCCTGATGCTATCATACAACACAATTTGCCAAAATATAACTACAAAAGGCAATTGTATTATAGAAATATATATGATACTTGTTTCAAATGTGATCACAACTAAAACAAGACAATATTAATTGATCACTGTTACTCTGTTACAACACAGATATATTAGGCCTGTCTTCATTTGCATTTCGAAGTGCAAATATGTCATCCTTTCGTCACGACTATGTTTCATCTGTGACGGTCCCCCATGTCAAAGACCCCAATCGAAGTGCAAATATGTCATCCTTTCGTCACGCGAATTTCCAAGTTTTAACGTTCCATAACTCATCTGTGATGAGCCCACTTCCCACTTCAACGCAGATTCCAAATTCAACTGCCAATAGGAGAGTTTTAGGTCGGTGTTTCACCAAGTCGTTCTTGAAGTTGCGCACGAGTATGTTAACTAGTGTAATACACATACGATTCTCAATCATTTAGCACAAGAACTGATACGAGTCGTGCGCAAAGTCGGACTCAAAGTCTTTCGCAACTTGTTGAAACACGGCCCAGATTACATTGCATTCATTTGTCATTCACATGCCGCTATGATAACTTGATTATATTTGTAACAGATCCTTGAGAGAGAGAAATGCTCGCGTGTTACTATCACAACTCAATTCCTTTCGTGACAGAGGCCTCTAAAAAGATATTGAATTCATCTAGCTGTATGAGTAGACTACTCGTTGCATACTTTCTAGGAAAAGTTTGTCATGTCCAAGCTTTATTCTCGTTCATAACTTTCGGTCATCGCATTTCACTATCATAACTTGATTCCTTTCGTGACAGAGGCCTCGAGAGAGATGTTAAATTCACCTAGCTGCATGAGTAGACTACAGAGGAAGTCAAGCTGTATCTTTCCTCGGAAAAGTTTTGTCATGTCCAAGCTTTATTCTCGCTCAGAACTTTTAGTCCTCGCATGTCACTATCATAACTCGATTCCTTTCGTGACGGAGGCCTCGAGAGAGATGTTAAATTCATCTAGCTGCATTAGCAGACTACAGAAGAAGTCAAGATGTATCTTTCCTAGGAAAAGTTTGTCCTGTCCAAGCTTTATTCTCGCTCAGAACTTTCGGTACTCGCATGTCACTATCATAACTCGATTCCTTTTGTGACAGAGGCCTCGAGAGAGATATTGAATTCATCTAGCTGCATGAGTAGACTACAGAGGAAGTCTAGATGATGCGGACAATGGAAGAAGGAGCATTCATCGTACATGTTCTTGGTGACAGGTGTCTCGGCAAGCACTGGTAGCCACTGATGAAGCAGATGATCTCTGTAAGGTAATAGAGAGCAATGTATAGATGAAATCAATAATGAAAAAAATGTATAGGCGTCCCAAATCCATATCATAGAGAGGAATGATTTGTTTAAAAAGAGGAAGGAAACCATCTTTCCCATAGGATTGTCCAGTAGAAAAATCACATAAAAAGAGAAAAACTCTTTTGAAATGGCCTTGAAACTATCTCAAAATAGTCCAAAAATCATATTCTTTCCTCTAAATTCCTAACAGTTGGAAGGTCTGAATATCCCAACATTTAGAGGGAAATTTTATTATGCCCTCCATCGACGGACATCTCAAAATGGCCTGACCTGAACTTCTTTTTTTTTGTATTACTTTTTCCAAAAATTGAAAAATTACACTAAAATCATATATGAATGAATATGTAAAATATGACCTGAAAAGATATCTAAAAATTCTTTTTTGGCTTTCCATCCCAATGAAACCGTATATTCCTCATGACTTGATAAATTTGTCAGATTTTTTTTATTGATAAAAAAAACGTATCACTGACAGGGACCTTTTTTTAAAATGACATTTGTAGGCATCTAAACCTTTATTTCTTCTTTTTTTGTTATATATCAAATGGTCTCTAGGCGATACAACAAATATTGCCCTAATCGCAGATGAAATAAATATGTGTCAACACTGAGGCATTATAGACCCAAATCAGAAGCATCATAATTTTGTTTTGATATCAGACTTATTTGAATTAATATCAAATTGATTGAATCAAAGGCTTCAGAATGTTACAACATATGTACAATTTATAAAATATCACATGTATATGTATACATTGAGACACATACAATTATAGCTGGTAAATGGGGTAAGAAAATAACAAAAGTGCTAGTCGAGCCTGGCCCCTTTATAAAATGTTTTAAGAACTTTTGAAATAACGTACATGTATATAAATTTCATCATGAACTTAAAATCAAAGAGCATATCAATTTACTTCTATGTGCTGTATACACAATATTAGCCATTTTCATCCCTGGATGAAGAGAGGCAGACAAATATAAATATCTCACCTGACTCCAAGGCAAACTAGAAGCTGAAACTTCCCATCCTTGCCAACCGTCTCAGCGTAACGGTTGATCTGGTGAAGCGTCAGGCAGAACGTTCTTCGCGCTCGCTTCTCTTGACGAGAGCTGAACCGACCCTCCTCGTCTTGGTCAAGGCTGTCCAGATAGCGTGCAACTTTCTCTGTTTAGAGAAAAAAATGATTTTAGAAATACTTAAAATGTTAATATTTCTCAGTATTTCAGTCTTTGCGCAAACTGAAATGATTCTCCTCATCCGAATAGCGTGCAACTATCTCTGTTTGACGAAAAAAAAAGTTGAAATATTTAATATTCTAATACTACTCCATATTTCACTCTTGGCGCAAGCTGAACAAACCGCTCATCTTGGGCAAGGCTCTCCAGATACATGATGTAGCATGCAACTTTCTCTGTACGAAGAAAAAATGATTTTGGAAATATCTACTAGTATTCAATAATCGCATTGTAGATTTCTTGAATTTCACTCCTTAGTTGATGAATGTGCGTTTTATAATTACTCTAATAAAGCCTTTTCATTGGTAAAGTCAAAGAAAACATTTCTTTAAGGTCACAAAAGGGGATGGATTCAAACATTCAATGGCCCGTATTCTGATATCAGGTTCAACTTAAACTTGAATATAAATCTGTGGTTTAAGTATGGATGGCCCAAATTGCCAAATCTTTATCTAAGATGTATAATTCTTATGTCAAATGCTCTCTTTCTCATGCTCTAATAATGAGGAAAACTATTTAAGTTTTTATTCCAAGACAGTTTTTAATACTACGAGTGCAAAATGTGTTGGTAAATTAAACACTGGCTGTTGTAGATTCAAGCCTCTTTTTGCTTACCATACATACTTAAACACATTTAAACTCTAGTTTAAGTTCAATCTGACATCAGAAAACGGGCCATTATTTTCAATACCATTTGAAATAACAGCAGAAAATCTTGAACGCAAATCCAATCAGCTCAACTTATCAACTTATCACCTTATCTCAGAAAAAATTCTCCAGTCTCCAAGTGTTACTTTTCCTTTCAGTTTTAGTAGTTTTAGAATATTAGTTTGACATTTCCTCCTTACACTTTCTTCTGTAAGTGGGTTTCCTTGAATTTTAGCAAGTCATAACAACATGCAAAATCCGTTTGCATCGATTCGTGAGTACTAAGACTTACCAAGGAAGTCCCAGATGAAGAAGTTGTTCCTGAAGAGTCGAGCGGACCTAAAGCCGTACTGTAAGACCAGGTCCATGCATTTCACTAGACCAAACTCTCCGCAAAGTAGTACTGTCAGTTGACCTCGCTATTTAAGTAAGAAAAATGAAAATAAGAATATTAATGAAGGGTACTTTAAATGATCTTTGACCCCTGACCCCAAAATCTAATTAATTCATCCTCACATGAATATACATACTCGAGCCTTGTTTAATTAAAGTCCGTTTCTAGGGTTCTTAACCCTATTTTAACTGGGCTATTTCAGACCAAGTTTATACTGAGGTGGGTCAATTTGACCCCCCTTCAGATCTCGGCCGTGGATCACGCGATTGCCGCGGAATTTTGCACGCACATAGAGCAGGGTGTAAACTACAAGACTGTATAATTAATTTTATTTTGGAAAATGTATAAGTACTATTTCTAAATTATTAAATATGCAAATTTATTCATGAAATCACACTTTCTTATCTATTTCATTCAACAAAGATTCTAGACGACTACTTTTTGGTGTGAATATTCTTTATCTCATTCCTCATGACACAACTTGAAAAAAAATTGGAATGACAGTTAATTTCTTATGTATTTTATTGTTTTATAAACTTCTTATGTATTTCTTTGTTTTTTCGACCTTTTGTTTTCTATTATTTTTTCAATTAAATATATTGCAGACCATTTTTTAAGCATGTTTATGCTAAAATGAATCAATTTCAGCTCATAAAAGTGAAGATATGTTAATCTTTATGAATTCTGACTGTAATCACAATTTACATTGACTCTGTACACAAAATCACGTTTTTGAGCCATTTTCGGTCTGACATGCATGTACAAAAAGTGGCGTGGCGACATAACTATATGCCTGATTTTCACGAAAATAGTCTT
The DNA here is from genome assembly GCA_036244855.1 of Temnopleurus reevesii. Classification (NCBI taxonomy): domain Eukaryota; kingdom Metazoa; phylum Echinodermata; class Echinoidea; order Temnopleuroida; family Temnopleuridae; genus Temnopleurus; species Temnopleurus reevesii. Next base: position 3,800 of record BQKZ01002201.1, on the reverse strand, counting down.
AAAAAGTTGCGCAAGACTTAATAGAAAAAAGTCAGCGAGTCTCGTGGTGAAAAAATTTGCGCGGCGGAGCGATCGCTAAATTTGTCCCCCCCCCCCCCCTCCCAGTTGGAATAGGGTCAAGTTATTGCCGTAAAAAAAAAGTTTCGGACAGATGGACGCACACATCAACTGAAGGACAACAAAAATAATGCCCCTGACATCACCTTACCATGAGAGCGGCGTACAGAAATGAGATGTTGACTTCTTCACTGAAATCCTGAACAGGTCAGAATACGGGGCATAGTGCGACTGAAGAGGCTACCCTACGTAAACTTGACCTATAAATATCATCGTCATCATTGCTATATTCATATCTCATACATATTCATACCAAGTTTTTAAGGATAAATTGGACTGTAATAGTCAATCCATACCTCCTTCTCAGGTTTGTAGAAGTGTTTGACGATATTATTGACGGCATCCGTCAATCATTATTGCTATATTCATACCTCATACATATTCATACATTTTTTCTCGCATAAATCAGAGTGTAATAGGCGATCCATACCTCCTTTTCTGGTTTGTAGAAGTGTTTGACGTAATTGTTGACTGCATCAGTCAATCATTATTGCTATATTCATACCTCATACATATTCATACATTTTTATGCATTAATAAGACTGTAATAGTCGATCCATACCTCCTTTTCTGGTTTGTAGAAGTGTTTGACGATATTGTTGACTGCATCCGTCAGGAGCTCCTGTATGGCGTTCTGATCCAGTTTGTGCGGGACCCTAGGGGGAGGGGACGGGGAGCTGCTGGCACTGGCACTGGACCTCCTGGCGTGGGTCCGTCTGGGCGTCGTGTTGGACCCCCAGAAGTGATCCCCCTCGTAGTCGATGATCGGGGGTATGAACTCGGCGACCAGGAGACGCTCCAAGCTGCCGTCGTCGACGCTTCGCCCGATCCATCTGCCACATGGGAATCTAATGACAATAATGATAGTAATAACTCTGATAATATTTTTAAAACCGCTGATGAGCTGTCCTACTAAAATATAACTCCTACATAAAAATCTATATCTCAAGAGGAACTTCACCGTGACATTTATGTGTTGTGAATAAATGAAGAAAAATAAGATGAACAAAATGTGAGCAAAATCGGACAATTAAATTTTAAAAAAATTATCAATTTTTAAAGAAATCATTCCACCTGTAATGGGCATACTTTGATTGGCAACATTGGCATAAATATGTAATGTCATACATATGTCATACCTGGAGAACTCATCATTACCTTTGTACATGAATTTTATCGAAAATAGATCAAATTCATATTTCAACTGAGGAATTACCCCCATTCATTCTGGAATACTTGCAGAATAAATATGTCCATGTTAAACTTGAACAAAAAGTGAAAAATGTCACTACTTTTCTATAAAAAGAATAAAATATTATTAGAGTTATCATTATTATTATTATCAACAAAATGTGAAATTCTGTGTACACAGTGAATGGAGAGTTCTCCATGTGGGCAGCAATTTTGTGCCTCTACATGTAGATTTCCCCACTCAAGGAACCCATGAGGGGTGTGAATCAAAGCTTTGACAAAATGTTTAATTTGATCATTGTATTTTCTCCATTCACTCATAGTGCCACTATGTCGGGGGTTAATTCCTCTTCAACCCATTCAGGACAGGAATTATTTTACAACAAATTCAATCACTATTCCTTTCCTAAATTGGCAACACTAAGATTTTGAATTTTCTTTTTAGAATGTTGCAATTAAAAATTATGTTACCATATGGAATCTTCTTTGTCAAAAAGAGTGTTATAAGTTAAAAGTTGCCAATTTGCGTGGAAAATGGTGATTTCCAAATGATTTCTGCGTTGCCAATTTAAGGATTTATGACCATTATAGTGATCATTTTCATTTAGCAAATTCTCTGCATCCAGCGACAAATGTTGATAAAATGAAAATGGTCAGATCTAGCATAGAATTGTTTTCTCCATCTGCTCATACATCAGGTATATTTTTTTGGAGAACTAGATTAAAAGATATTTAACTAAAACACAAAACGTGTTCTGTTGTCCTGAAATTAGTTTCAAACTTACTTGTAAGCATGGCCCGTGATCTCATTCCTGATATAGAGGTAGTCAACCAACCATCGAGGCAAGAGACCTGCATTATCGTGGCCTATCTGAAGGGTCGTGAGTACACCAAGGTTGGCATGCTGTATTAGGAAGATAAAATGGACATAAAGATATTCACAAGCCTTCCAACCGATACAACGAAAAAGGGGAATGATTTGCTGAATGATTTGAGGAAAGAAACCATACTTCCAATAGGATCGTGTAGTAGAATTGTGAAAAAAAGTAGGAAAACTCTTTTGAGATGGCATTGAAACTCTCTAAAAAGTAGAAAACTTGTGTTCTTTCCTCAAAATTCATAATGGTTGTGAGGTCTGTATTTAAGACATTGTCACATATATAAGGATTTTGTTGTCTAAAAATATCAAATCAAGCTGTCTGACCTATTTTATTGGAATCAGATTGATGAAGAAAACAATGAAGAATGCAAAAAAGAGGAAACAAATAAACATATCTATGAAAAGTAAATAAAGCATACCACCATCCTGAGCATTCATTGGTATACGGATGACCAAAGCTTCTAGTTTTTCTACCGTAACCTCGCCAAGGGCTTCGCATTTACTCCATTTGATCTCCTTCCTTCTCTCTCACTATCACTTCCTCCCACTCACCGTTTCCATTTCTCCCTTCCCCCTCTCCCCTCCTCCCTCCCCCATCTCCTCTCCCTATCCATCTCCTTTCCTCTTTTAAACTAACCTGGAAGGGGAAATCTTGAGCATTCTTTGGTAGGTGGATCACAGGTACTTTTAGCTTCACAGCGATAGTATTACAAAGGGATTTACATTTACTCCCTTCAATCTACCTCCGTAACTCTCACTATCCTTTTCTCCCTGCCCCATCTCCCTCTCCTTCCTTCCCCTTTTCCCTCCTTCCTTCCCTTTTGTCTTCCCCTATCACCCTCCTTTCCTCGATCCAACTAACCTGGAAGGTGAAATCTTGAGCATTCTTTGGTATGTGGATCAAATGTGTTTGTAGCATCATGCCAATCACTTAAATTTGATAGTTGGTGATTCCCTCAACCTCTTGCTCCTCCAACCCTCCTTACCATCTTTCAATCAAAACTTGCCACTAACCCAAAATTTTCCGACATGAACGCTATCAAACTAACCTGGAAGGTGAAATCTTGAGCATTCTTTGGTATGTGGATGACTGGTGTCTGTAGCATCTCACCAGTCACCTGCATCCAGGGGTTGGCCGTCGTTGGGGCCTGGAACTTACGGCTCTGGCTAATGAGCACACGGTACGTCACCACTGGGAAATGAAAAGGAAAGGTAGTGGAAAATGAGATCACAGAACAAAGCGATGACACTAGATATTACATCTATCATGAAAAGATTCTGAGCCAGTGATTGGTCTATATCCCTTCACGTGACTATTTGAAGGCAGTAAATAATCGGTGTATATCCTTCATCGATTCCACAGGCAAAGTTAGTCCTGATGTTAGATTAGATTTTCATTCATAGAATTATTCTTTAACCCTATTCCAACTGGGGGGGGTCAATTTGACCCCCCCCTCCACAAATTTTTTGATCGCGCCGCCGCGCAAAATTTTTTCACCGCGAGACTCGCTGACTTTTTACTTTCAAGTCTTGCGCAACTTTTAAGACTATTTTCGCGAAAATCGGGCATATGGTTACGTCGCCGCGCCACTTTTTGTACATGCATGTCAGA
>BQKZ01002200.1:80154-94548 GCA_036244855.1 Temnopleurus reevesii | reverse complement strand
CACTCCATATCAAGAAGACAAACGATGAGTGACAATGTTTATCTTCTCACTCGTCCCCGTGTTTTCATAGCTAGTCGTTGACCTTCTGAGCAGAGGCCCTTGCAGTTGATTTTAGGTTATTCCTTGAATCAAACGCTGAGAGAAGTCGTCCATGACATTGGGGAGGTGTCGATGCCCACGGTTGCGAGAGAGAAATACTTGTACATACCCGGCATGGCCGTAATTCAATATGGTGAATGTTAAGAGAGGCAGATGGATATTAATAATAGCCCTATGCAAAAATCCACCCATGGAGTTTTTGTACAGTTTCGAAGAGAGCTTGGGGTGAATGAGCATTTGCTCATTCTTGACCAAGTCTGTCGAATGCTCTTCCACAGAGTTTGAAAACCGCAACATCACTGTCTTCCTTCAAGGACAACATTAAGACTTTATCTGTTTGAGGGTACCTTTTGACTTTCATCACCTTGTATTGTCTTTTGTATTTCTGTATCTGATTCACCACTTGAATTTGCTCTGAGCGCCTTGGGCATCTAATTAGGAAGAAAAAAAAAGCGCTATATAATATCCATGTATCATTATTATTATTATTAAAGCTGAAGTACAGTTTTGGTAAAGATGAAGAAGTGTGAATTTGGGGGATTTTTATCATGACATGTAATTCTTATACTTATTGTGAGAGCATAGCATCTTTTTTTTTAACGAACTGATTCTTTTGAAAATTTGAATTTGACTGTTAAATCATATTTAGCGCCCTCTCTTGGTTATAGCATTATTTTGCTCGTTATCGAGCATATACAAAGTTATTTCCAAGATTTGACAATAGAATGATATAAAGTTACACACAACAATTAAATTCTTAAATTTTCATCCAATTCTGAGCATGGGAAGTTGTTCTTTATCAAAAAAGACAATATTGAAATAGCGTGGTGAAGCACCACGACATAAAAATTGTCACATTTTAGATTATAGCTTTTCCAAAACTCGTTCATGTCTCGCACCATCTTTTGTGCAATATGTTTATGATACTATATTTCATTTCACGTAGATTTGAAGACAAAATCTGATGATAAAAATTTTCACTTTTACCAAAACTATACTTGAGCTTTAAAAAGAATCATTTGTACACATAGAAATTTGTTAAAATATGTCCAACTTTTTAAAAAGAAAATCCCAAGTTTGTGGTCAAAATGCAAACATTCACCACAGTTTATATAGAATTAAACCAATAGTTGTGTTGACAGTAATAATGATGCCCAGTGTTGGTTCGGGAGGGGGTGGATGATAACACAGACCATTGGTTTTCGGTGTTGCATTTTCGTAGTATAACGTCTGCATTCAGAGGCTACATTACTTCATATCATTCTGCTCCCTCCGTCACATCTAAAAGTAGTCTTTGACAACAGATTATGGAATTTGCGCTGTTCATATTGCGAAAAACGCCCGAAGCCGAGAGTCCGTACTTTTTCTCATTTGATTAAATTCCAGTATACAAGCTTTAATTTACATATTAGCTTGGGCTGCCTTGACAGAACCACGTTGGTTTTACGGCAGTTTCCATTTCATTTTAATTAACATGTTATTTGCCTACTTTATATAATTGTTGAATCTCCCTTTATCTTTCATCTTCTATTTTTCCTCCTTCACTTGCTGTCTTGTTGATTGTATATATATGTATTTTATTGTACTTATACTCTTTTATGCATTGTATTTTAATAAACCTGAATAAATGTACTTGAACTGAACTGAACTGAACTTAATTTTACCAGCGGCTATTGATAAGGGTCGTTTATTTTTGTGGGATAATGTTTTAGGGTTATCATAAATAATCAAACTTCATTTTCTTGGACAGGCTGATCGATTTTTGATTATCACATCGCAGATGTTTTTATCGAGGTTTCTGTCGCTATCCTCACTCTAAGCCTGAGTTAGTGTTATTAACAATTTACTATGTATTACAAATGCATGAATTGTCTCATCTTCTAGAGTAGTGTTGTGTAACTGTTATGCAACTGTTGTCCAATGTACACAAGAGAAAATTGCCTTTCAGATTTATATTTGATTTTCTGAAGCATGTAACATTATGTACCCTCACTTTGTCCCGTCAAATATACTAACTGTCTAGAAACATCAGAAATTATTTCTCCTTTAATTTACCGATCATATCAAAAGTCTGCCCTCAACATTTACTCCATATTTTTAAAACTCTTTTTTTTTTTTTTAAAGCTTGCGATGTTTCATACTGCCATGCTCCAGACACTGTATCGTGATGTCATTGTACTTTAAAATGTTTTTAATTACATTTTCCTTATTTTTCCTTCTCTCACCTTTTCTAATTACAGGACCTCTTTATACACCTGTACAAGTGATTGGTGTGAACACATCCTAGTCAACAGCTGATCCCACACTTGGAACATCAGGGGCATTTCACACCGGAGATTTTATCCCAACTTCCAAGACGGAGGCCGGATATTATATCAGAGCCTATTCACATTAAGAATTATTTACAAGGTAAGTTTTTCTATTTTGTAAAGATATTTGTAATGGGATACTTTTGTGGGAAACATGATGTGAAATCGAGCACTGTTTGGGTAAACCAAAACATGGAAACTTTGGAGGGGATATTGAATTAGGGTTGGTTTGTTTCATTGTTCCCAAACCAAAATGAAATTCAAACAAGCACTAAATTGATTGAATTCAGTTTTGGCAGTTTATATATAATATTTGTTTGTAACAAAATTAAATTACTTAGTTTATTGTTTTACACATTCGTATCGATTTCGTATTTATATATTTCTGTATTCTATTTGTTCATTCAATTATGATCTAATGGATCCATCTATTTTGACTTTCTATTCAATCGATTTATTCATACATCTATCGCAATATATATGTATTTATTAATTAACTTATTTATCTATTTATTTAATTTGCTCAGCCAGAGATTCGTTATCATCATTACGTAATTATATCAGGTTTGCGCATGGTGACAAATTCCACTTAAATTGTACGCAATTGGCGTGAATCTGATTTGCAACGGAACATCGATCCTAGGCCAACAATCATGACTGGGGAAATAATGTGCAATGTCTGATGTAATTAAGGGGAATTGCTGTCGCGCTAACCATTTTGCAAACAGTCTCGTTATCACTGTCCCTGCAAAACTAATTATTTTAAACAATCGGGTCGATAGCAAACCGTATTAAACTCCTTTGTTTGAGTATCATGAAAAGATGAGAGGATGGGATAGATGAGTAGTTTAGCCTATAGATACACCATTTTGTTATATTATTATGGTACAACCGATTTCATGTGTTCACATACGTCTTTCTCAAGCTTATTGAGTGATTTCCTAAGACTATACATGTACGACTACAATTTTATGATTGTGATTCCGATGTGCAATATATTAAAAGTATAGCAATATTATTTACAAATACACCCCATGTTAACAATCACGTCTATCATAATAATATACAATGCCCGGGGCCTGTAACATAAAAGAGATACAATAGATTAAAAAATAATTGTATCTCTATGGTACACATTTTGCCATAGACTTACAATTAATATTTATCGTAAGTTTAATTGCATCTTTTATGTTACAGGCCCCTGATGTAATTAAGGGGAAATGATATCGCGCAAACCATTTTGCAAACAGTCTCATTATCACTGTCCCACAAAACTAATTATTTAAAACCATCAGGTCGATATCCAGCCCTAACTCCTTTGTTTGAGCATCATGGGAGTAGAGGGAGGATGAGGGGTCGACCTAAATAATATCGTAGTTTTAAGAGTTCTGTTAAAAGCTATGTCATTAAGACCTGGTTTATATTTCAAAAGCAATTACCGCTTTGTCTCTTTGAATGGTTTTGCTAAGTGGAGAGGGGAAAAAGGAGGAATGGAGGGGCGAAGAAAGGAGGGGGGCGATATTTACTATCTTAAATGAACCAGTCGTTGAAAAGTTCAATTTAGATATATTTGGCCTCAAGACAGATTCAATAATTTGATTACGATGGGTTTTTTTTATAGATAAACTTTTCGAAGTATTAAACAAGAAAGTGTGCAATTCCAAGTTCGAAATGATACACAGTCTTTGTCGGCTCCGAGTAGGGTTTCGCGAGTAAAATAGTGGCACTTTCTTTGAATTAAAGTGATGACATAGGTGTGACTCTCAATTTTGACAGAACGTTTGAGAAAGGTGTATCCCAACATCATATCGATGTGTATGCATTTTCACAACGTATACAAACGGGTTCTAAAGCAGTGCATTTTCATTCATATCCTACTCCTCATCTTTTCCTTTACCACCATCTATCAGTAATAAGTTGCAAATACAGGTGTCTCGATCCTTCCGCCTCCCAAACCAAAGTCCGTGACCATCTTAGATTCCTCTGGTATTACCACCATGCCATAATTTTATTGTCAAAAAGAGACGCGAGTGTTGGCAAAATCTTGTTACGGACTATTTCAGCATTTTGCTTCAAGGCACGACCATCTTAAGATCGACTCACACCTTGCATTTAAGCTTGCGTCAGCTCAGCATTTTTGAAAAATAAAAACGCTCCCTGGACGCACAAAGGCGCATGTCATACAGTGGACTGACGTTAAGCGTACGATTGTCGAGCGCAAGCCGATCGTCAGTCCACCGTCTGAACTGCGTATGCTCCTCGTTAAGGAAACGTTTCTAATTAAAGGAAAAAAAAAAAAACGCTGGGCCGACGCAGGGAAAAAAGGCAAAGGTGTGAGTCGGCCTATACTATGCCGAATTAGCACAATTGTATTCAAATCAGAATGATGATGTACCAGCTGTGACAATTAAGGCGTTTGAAAATAAAATGTCTGCGCATCATATTGAGTTGAATGAATTTTTGCACTCTATAATAGTGGTTCCAAAAGCAAGGGGTGTTATTCCATCTACTACTCCTCCTATAGTCATTTAACATCAGCTGTCAGTAATAAGATGCAAATACAGGTGACTCCTTCGGCCTTCCAATTCAAAGACCGTGACCATCTTATATTCCTCTGGTATTACCGCCATGCCATTATTTCATTGTCCAAAATGTCGCGAGTGTTGGCAAAATTTTGTTACGTACTATTTCAGCTTTTTGCTTCAAGGCACGACCATCTTAATTTACCGGTGTTGAATGGGAAGAAGGAGAAGGAGAGATGGGAATGTAGAGTAATAGATGGATATGTTTCCTGTCACGAATAGTGCGGTATTCTCTTCATCGGTAAAGTGTGAGTTACCAACACCGGAAATCATGAAATAATTTCTGTCGGACTCAATAGAATGCTGTATTTTGCTTGCATATTGTTGTCTATATTTGGAACTTCTTTGTATTCTTATAAGAGTCATATCAAATTTACTTTCTTCCAGGTTATATGATTAGATGAAAAGCTTGATTTTCTCTACCATAAGGAAATGCAAACAGGGATGCATGCAGTTATTGTGTTTTCACCGATTGCTTCTGGATACTCTTAATGGTGTGTTGTTGGCCATGGTAATTGCAAATATGGTTGCAATAATTTAAGATTCAAACTGCAAAGACATCATAATCATTTCCTGTTTACATCAGATTTGCAACAAACCCTGCATTAAAAGAAGTGGATAACAAATTTATTACTACAATATCGATCCTCAAATCTCATTCCGATTCACATGATTCAGGTAAAGTTGTATTATAAAGAATACACTTTAGGGAATTCAACATAATGTCTACCCATTAACGAGGCGACTTCGCGCTGAAAGTTTGATGGTGCTTTAACACAATTCGTTGTATCACAGACAGAAATAAAATAAAAAAATCTTTGTAAAATTTATTTGATGTAGGAGAAGAATTGATATGGCACCAGACCTATTTCCAGTAAATAATTCATTTTCTCCCGATGATCTGATCATCATAAATGCTTAGGGAAAGGTTTTTATCTTCGCGATTTAGCTATCATTGGAAGAATTTCGGCTAATGAATGATATTGATGCAATCAAATGTAGCTGAAATTTTGACAATGATTTATTGCTTGAAACTAATATAAAATTTCTCCCATGCACAATAATTGGATGAAGAAAATCAGAATATATATAAATTGATGCATTCATATCCAATTAAAGTATAAACCTTAAAAAAGGTAGTGTAGAAAACAGCTTTTATATTAATTTCCTTTCTATTCCAAGATAAATAATGATTCATTTTGTAATACTATTCAAGGCATTCCAACACCTTGTATAATAAAAGAAAAAAATATTTATATTTAATTAAAAAAAGCGTCACCATTAAATTTGAAAAGTGCAATCTTCGACGGTTTGTCTTTTTAGCACACTAAATGCTGTACCGTATGCTGACACACACCAAACAAACTGTTACACTCGTTCTGAATCTGGATTGAGATAAGAAAATAGGAAATGATATGAATTCTGCATTTCCTATGATGGGAAAAATACGATCCATCATTTAACCAACCTCGAACTTGAAATGACTAGATGCATCATGGTTCTTTCCATCAGCAAAGAAAGGATTCAGAAATAGCATGATTATTTTTATCCGTATTCAATAGAGGCGGTTGACGGTTGCCTCCGGTGGCTGGAGTGCTTGCACGGAGAGGAAGAGCTGAGAACGACTTGTTGAATTATGCCATTACCATCTCCTTTATAATGTAGCCAAGCTCCGCATTTACGATCACCACCACCATCATCATTATCATCATCATCATCATGAACATCATCTTCATCGTCACATCATCATTATCAACAGCAGCATCAGCATCAGCATCAGCATCATCATCATCATCATCATCATCATCATCATCATCATCATCATCATCATCATCATCATCATCATCATCATCCTAATTATCATCATTATTATCATTACCTTGCATCACAATAAGCATAACAAATTCATAATCGCCATCATTATCTTCATTATCATCATAACCGCCACAATCACCATCACCACCACCAACATCCTCCTCCTCCTCCTCCTCCTCCTCCTCCTCCTCCTCATCATCATCATCATCATCATCATCCTCAGTTCTATCGTCATACCAATCATCAAATTCATCATCATCGTCATCACCATCTTTATCTTTGGGTCTTGTAACGCACACAAATCTGCGCACCCCTCCCGCAAATACGAAAAAATCGACGCCCATGTATAACTAGACGCATTACATAAATGACAAAAGCGACCTGTAAAAGCCTTCTTCAAACTTTACCCTTTCCAGTGGCTCCCACACACCCCAACCCAATCGGCCATCGACGTTCAATAAACAATGATTCGAGCTGACGTCCGTTGTTTCATATCTATCTCAATAATAATTTTCTGATCGCCGTCACTCTTTTTTTATTCTAAATCCTAACCAATCTCCTCTACAGGTGGGCGGAAGATAGAACATTGACCCTTTCCAAGTTCAGTGATGTCCATGATATTACCAGAAATTACATAGTCAATATCAGAATGTCATTCTAGAGGCCGACTCACACCTTTGCGTTTTTAGCCTGCGTCGATCCAGTGTTTTGGAAGATTGTAAACGCCCCCAGTGAGTACAGTATACGCTGATCAGATGGACTGACATTCGGCTTTTGCCCTAGGCAGCTAGGAACGTGCACCGAACGTTAGTCCACCATATAATCTGCGTCTTTGTGCGTTTAGGGAACGTTTTTAATCTTCAAAATCACTTGACCGATCGACGCCGGGTAAAAACCCAAAGGTGTGTGTTGGCCTTTACGAAGGGAAGTCCCACCCACGGCAATGAATCGCAATATTCCAAGAAAGACAGTATATAAAAGGATGCTTCAAAATCCGAACTAATTTCAAAAAATGGCCGCTGCTTTGGTGAATAATATAGGAAGACATTTATTACATTGCATTTTGAAATTCGTAGAGTATCATGTGATTGAGCAAATTCACAAGGTAGCTAAGGTCAAAGATACCTGTGGATGAGGGACCTATTCAGAATAGATTTTGGAGCTGCCTCAAAGATGTCCATATTATTTCGTAAACATAAGTTATTAACAAGGTGTCGGTCATCATTGAAGACCGTTGCGCTCTCGGTGCGCTGTTTGATGGTACCGTAAAAATTTATTTTCAGAAGAGATAATTTATTTTTTTCTTCATTTCATACTATATTTTGGAGTGACTTTCGCACCAATAGAATCTGTTATGAAATTATAAGGACATCAATCAAATAAAAACAGAATAATTTTTAAAAGAGACAGAAAATGAAGCATATTCATTTATTTCTTTTCGAGCTTCATCTCAATCTTTTCTTCTTTAGGGTTTAATTCTGGGAGAGAAAACATTAGTTTTATACTTTATGAGTAATCAGTATTTATTCATGTATTTATTTATTTACTAGGCCTTCTTTATATAGCGTAGCCCTTTCATTGATAAAGTTGATCTACCAAGATGCCCTGTATACGATTAAAAATACAGGTATATAAAAACACAATATAAAAAACATTCCAAAACATCAGTACACCATGAAATAACAACATTTCTTCTCCAAACAAATGACTTCTCATCTGCCCCATGTAGATCCACGCGATGATTCTGAAGTTACTCTACGTAAATCCAATGGGATTGAGGTCGTGATACTCTAGTTGAATATTGTATTGATGCTACCTCGGGGGTAGAAGAACAATATCGATTCGATTTCGAATATAAACCGAGTCAATTTGGGAAGATTGCAATGAAGATGTAGGGGTTCGCGAATCAAAATGATGGGGAAATGGAACGAAGTCGTGCCTGACTTGTGGTTATTCCAGTTATCCATTTATTTAAAAGTATTTTCAGAACACTTTACATTTCGAGCATTTCATTTTGCGCAGACTGCAAAGAGTGTGTACCTTATTTCTCTAAAATCGATTGTTTGAATGGTCAAATCGCTTGGGAACAGCTAAAAAAATATTGGGGAAATCTGAGAATTATCTTCATTAAAGAATAATCTGCCGCACTATTGTGAAGATTGGAAGGACAAATAACATTTAAAAAGTTTTTACTAACTTAATTGATACCGTATTCCGAATTCAGAATTGTCAGTGTACAGCTAAGCTGCTGACTCCCCCCCCCCCCCCCCCCCCCNCTGTTCATTTAATTTCACCATAATCACGTTCACACCCTATGCATACTGCGTTAAATCAAATACTGGAAATTTCAATTGTTCTGAACAAAAATAGTCTGAATTTATTGTGAAAACCTATATTTGCTTACAATTTCTTTTTTTCCTTTTTCGTTTTAGTGCTGACGTATGTGTTGCCTTTTCTGTTTTGTTTTTGTTTTGCTTGTCAGCCTATTAACACGCTGAAAGACATACGCCATCGCTGCCCCCCCCCCCCCTTGTTGGCCCACCCTGGATCCGCCACAATCCTGAGCATACGTATCGATTAGGCAAGGTAATTGAGTTACTCTATCGTTTAAATTCACAAAATATACACCGCCTCTTCGACGGGCGTTAATTTTGTGTGCGCGAGCGTTTTTAGGAAAACGTGGGTGGGTGGGTGTGAAGGTGTTCAAAATTAGTGTGTCTGTGGGCACGTGGGGGCTTTCGTGATAAGTGTCGCCGAGCCGGTCAAAGCAAAGCGGACAAGATGGTAACACATCTTTTTTCATGCTCCAATAGAGGTCAAAGTGTGCAATTTAATGGCCAGACGCCGCTTTAATAAAAGGTTATACAGCTACTCGACTTTGTTTATGGTCTTTATTAATCCTATTTGACGATACTAAATGTTAAAAAGGTTATAGTTGAAATAATTATTGGAAAAAAAGTTCTCGGAAATGTTATGCAGGTATTTCGCGGAATAATATTTCATTATAAGTTCCCTTTCCTGATCATGCTACAATTTATTTTCGCTTAATTACATAAAATCATGTTTCCCTATTTGAAAACAATCTTATGTTGTTTAATCTTGCTTTTATCATGTTTATGCTTGTTTTATGTGATTGCTATGTATCACAAGGAGTTATTCTACTAAAAAAATTGTAGATTTATAGTCATAAATATAGAATGCTTTCTTGACAGGAGCAATATAATTTTCAATGGCTTGTAGAAGGAAGAAAAACGAGCGAGCATCTTATGTGCGCAATAAATTATGCGCACAAGAGTTGCACACTCGTTTTCTATCGTTCGCAAGGCCATCACACATTTTGAAAACCCACTAGCACCTGTACTGCGGCAGCGACAGTGCGGTTAATATGAATTGATTACCGCTCCATGCATTTTTCATCTCTTTGATATTAATCAATGGGGAACAGACTTGAAATGAGTTATTGTAATGAAATTGCGGTATTCACAAATCATTATTTCACGCATTGAGAAGTCACTGACCATGGAGTGCATGAACTGAGTGAAGATTTTCACTCATGAAATGAAATTTATTTTCGACAGAGATTTCCGAGTAACAAACATTATATCTATACAATTCAGAATAGGTGCGATATGAACGATATGTGATAAATCAACATTAGTTTTCTGTGAACTGAATTATAATCATGTAAACCCTTCGTGCATTACTCATTAACACGAATCATGTTTAATGTATCAAAGTGTCACCCCAAGACGGAACTTGGTAAAAATTTAAGAGATCTTACAATTTGTAGGAAAAAAAAAACGAGTTTCTTGCGTAGAACATTCGGCATGAAGAACTTTACATTATCTTTATATCCTGATATTATGTTAACGTAGAAAATATTAGTTTTCATAATGAATACAGTGCATGTAGGCTACTTTATCAGCTACGGCTCTTCCATAGATCAATTAATTTTTTTGAGAAATGGCGCTCCAGATATCTAACTTCATTTGTGATCTGCAGTAAAGGAACTATCACCACAATCCTTTTTTTTTCAATAGCAAATTAGCAAATTAGAGCATATTCACAATGTGTTCTGATGAGACCACCCCCCCCCAAAAAAAAAGAATAAATCGCTTAATTTTCGAGAAACTAAGATAAGCCAGAATACGTGCAAAAACATTCTCCTTAGCCTATTTTGTACACATGTAATTTTATGCATGTAATTTAACACATCAAGGGTTGTAACATAAAAGAGATACGATGGATTTTGCTATCAATCGTATCTCTACGGTATGTTTTTTGCCATAGACTTACGATAAATATGTATTGCATCCTTTATGTTACATGTCCCTGGGCCCCGTAGGTTTGCGATTGATTGCTAAAGTTTGCAATTAATCGCAAAATCAAATAGCGATTAATCAGTTAATCGCAAAGCTTTATGTTACGGGGCCCAGATCGTTTCACATCAATGTCCGCACTATGGCCACTGCTGTTAATCTCTATCTTTAATGTTCAATTTGTAGATCTTTCACAAGAAGTATACAAAGAATAAGGTGAATTAAATCGATATAAACGACGAGAACGTTTTCAGCCATTGTTGACGGAGAAAACTGTAGCAAACAATACCGCCTCCTTCAGACACCCTAAATACAATGAGGACAAACTGGAGGGAGGTGATGGTTATTGAAGATAGTTTACCAAATAAAAGAAGACCAACAATAGCTCATCATGAATAATGGATAGTTGCAATAAAATATCACACTTTTAAAGAATTCAAATAGGGGATATGGGCCGTCCGTCGATAGCAAGGTAATAGTTACGACAAGTGTCTTCCCTTCGAGGAATGGAATTATGTTCTGCACTTGGGGAGATTAAGATTTGTAACATTTTCGATGTGGATTATCTTTGAAAGGTCAAAATAATGAAATCGCATCTATACAACGAGCAGTAATTACAGTAAGTTAACCGTCTTTAATTTCATTACGATGTTCTATGAAAACATTGGCGATCAGGAAAAATTGTATTTTTTGTAATACTTTGCAGAAGTTGTTGCTGTTCTTTGCCGACGGTTTCAGCAAGATACGGTAAGACACATTTTGAGAACGACTAGCACCAGTTCTCTTGCTAAATACTCTCCAAATTATCCATCATTTAGCTCAAGAACTGCTACCAGTCGTTCTTAACGTCTTCTTATCTTGGTGAAACACCGCCTTGGCTTTTATGGCGAGAAAGGAACGCAAGAGGAGAAAGAAGAGCGAGGCCAATAGAAAGAAACCGCGCGTTCTGAAAGTGCGCGCGTGAAATCCAAATTCGAGGTAAATCCTAGGTCCGAAAAACCGATCTCATTGAGCTTTATTGGGTGTGCTTTTAACGGTAGGCTAACACAACATAGAGCTCATATTACCAGTGATAGCTTCCTAGCGAATCATCTTCGATCGAAGGAGCTTAGCGGTGATTCAGAGGGTTTTCGTCCCAGCTTGCTCCACGGGTAACTCCAGCACTCTCGGTGATGAGATACATTCAGGTGTCATCAACTTGTTCATCTCTGCTTCCTAAAGGCTCGGTTTTATCTATGACTTTTATACCTGTGATTTTTAATTGTGCTTCAAGTTGTGACCATCGAGGCTAGGAGCTGATGGCTATTTTGTTTTATGGCCAAATTCATATCGGAAACATTTGTGCTCTGGATGATTTTCTTAACTGCCTCTGAAGAAAATATTTCTGGCGAAGGATTTTTTTTATCGGACATTGTGAGCTGAGTTTAGTGAAAAACGTTTGCGCTATAATTTTGGAAGACGCATCGGGACGTTTAAATACCGAGCAAAATTTGAAAAAAAAAATCAGTTTGTGTTTTTGGCATTTTAAAGAACTTGACTTATATGCCCCTTGAAGGATTCATATATTGATATGAATAGCTGTTCTCGAAAACAACAGCAATTGTTCAGTTACAGTGTTTCCCGAAACGTTTTGAAAGCTGCACCCATCTTTATGATTTCAATTTTCTCCTCATCGCAAACATAATTCAGTCTTGAAAGCTAAATTCATATTTTATCGAAAGTCTTCACTGTGAGCACGTTACACAACAATACGTTCATTTTCTGCATCTCGTTATCTCACCGATGACCCGTTGGATATTAATCTAATTTTCGTTGGGAATTGGATCAAGGAAAGCTTATTCGTAATCGAGGTGAGAGCACTCATTTCTAGCCAGTTGATAATAGAAATTAATTATCTCAACACAAAAGAGGACAATAGATTAATCATAACGAGCCAGATAGCCTCGTGATATAATTTCTCCGTTATTACAAATAAACAAATGTCATCAAAGAAAAGATGACAGTGTATTAATATTAAATCAGTAAATGCACTTTCCTCACAGTGTCATTTCTAGTATAGGAGTATTATACAAATAAATAAGTATGGTATATATTTTTATTATATTGTTCCTCCATTGTAAATCGTTTCTTGAATACCACTGTTTCAAACATGATAATCTTTCAAAATTTAGAACATTGCATTCGTCGCAAAAACATTTTTTGATGTGATTCAAACAGGTGTCTTATCAATGCATACAAGAACGATTTATAGAGCATTATGATGACGGCGAAAATGGCCCTGGTAGAGTCATAACAGAGAATATTAAAATATATTCCCACTACACTCTAGGTTTTTTGGATTAAAAAATAATCTAATATTTTATTGAGCGAGACCAATAAAATTGGAGTGGAAATTTCATTCGAATACGATTGTACATTATATACTAAATCTATTATATCTAGAAATTAAATCAAGTTTGAATTGCTCCACGATTTCAATGAATTAGATTTATTTTTTTCAATCCAAGCAGCTTGTATAGTAAGTTGTATACGGTAGAAACGATATAAACGACGAGATTGCTCCATTAAAAGATGATCGTAGATTTGTTTATTTTCTATCTTAATATCATTGTTTTGCACTCAACTTATGCCTAGACAAGATATTAAGGGTCATGGTCTTGATGAAAGTCTTTTGAATTCGCCTTTTTCCTTTGAATATAATGATTGTATTTTCAAATGAATATGGGATCGATGAAGTCATAATTATTTTATTTCGAATTTGGCACTTATACCAGACTTTACCCCAGACGTGTGCGTGATAATCAGTAAGATGGTGTCAAAAAGGTCACTATTATATGAGCAAAATCTTATATATCTTTCTAGCCAAGTCTACCGTTTAATTTTCTAATATTCCATATTTTTATTCAGAAGCCAATGACCTTACTTTTTCTCCTCCTCTCCGACATTACTTGTCTCACACTTTTTTCTTTGAATTTGCCATTTGACCGCTATGAGCGTTTTCATTTCTCCATTTCACACTTTTACTGAAATTTCTTCATCTGGTTCCATTCTCAGTTGTGGGTGGTTAAAGATCCCATTCTATCCACCCCTCTCTTTCACTCTCTCTCTTTCTATCTATCTATCTATCTCTCTTTCTCTCTCTCTCTCTCTCTCTCTCTCTCTCTCTTTCTTTCTCTCTCTCACTCTCTCTCTCCCTCTCTCTCTCTCTGTCTGTCTGCCCCCCTCTCTCTCTTTGGATGTCTATCTCTTGATTATTACCCTATATACGTC
>BQKZ01002200.1:41194-61416 GCA_036244855.1 Temnopleurus reevesii | reverse complement strand
GTAAAACAATCATCGATTGCTGACGTGGTTATGCTGAGCAGGATTTCTACATGACTACAAGATGAATATATAATACGGCGCACGAGATAACACAAGATCAAAAGAGAGACGTATTGATAGTTTATTCACGCTGCCAAGATAGCATCAACTAAAATCTTTCACTTCAGTACGTTGACTTGGATGTCAAGAAACAAACGAAGTTCATATCTAAGGAAGATGAAAGGTTGAGTAGCTTTAATGTAAACAGGATTTCGGCTCTTTTGACCTCAGCCTACTACATGCACAACTGAATGGCTTCAATTTGAATTGTATTTAATTATTTGTTTAGAGTGGGCCTTGTAATAAAAACATGACACATACAATGTATTTACTAAAACTTCAGGGCTCAGATTTTGCTATCAGAGACAGTTTAGTATTGGTTTCTAGTCAGTTAGGCTAGGCATGAATATGGTTTGTAATGATCTTAGATTTGGTTTTACTATTAGTTTTTACCAGTCAATCAGGATTTGGCAAAGAATCAATTTTATGTCGGTTTATGCAGATAAATGGCTTGTTTGTAGTCAGTAAAGAATTGGTTGAAAGTCAGTTTGTAGTCGGATTGCTGTCAGATCAAATGGTTTAGGTCGGTTTAGAGTTAATCCAGAGGTGGATTAGAGTCCAGTTACCTAACATGCAGTCAATAAAGTTGTTGCAGTCAGTTTAAGTTGGTTGGATGTAGTTACATAGGCGTTTGTATCGGATTCTAGATAAGGTAAAACAATCATCGATTGCTGACGTGGTTTATGCTGAACAGGATTTCTACATGACTACAAGATGAATGTATAATATAACGTGAGACAATGCAAGATGAAAAGAGAGACGTGTTGATAGTTTATTCGCGCTGCCAAGATAGCATCAGACATAATCTTTCACTTCAGTACGTTGACTGGGATCCTGAGAAAGAAACGAAGTTCATATCTAAGGAAGATAAAAGGTATAGAGTAGGTCTAATGTATATATAGAACGTTGGCTCTAATGACCTCAGCCTTCCACACGCACAATTGAATGGCGCGACCTCAATTTGAANAGAGAGAGAGAGAGAGAGAGAGAGAGAGAGAGAGAGAGAGAGAGAGAGATAGGGCAATATAAGAAGGAAATTGAGACGATCTCGAAAACAAGAGTACATCGACGCGACTACAGTATCATATTTCAAATTCATATTGCCCCATTCGATTTCCCCGTATCTCCATAAGCCAGGGAAGGCCATCAACTATGTTGTACCATAACATCAAACAACAAAACTAAGAACACAACTTAGAAAATAGAACTTTAATGATGATAATCTTAATTATTTTAATGATAAAAGTAATAATAAGTATGTTCTACGAATGATTTAATGTTAAAATTAAGAATTGTTGCACCCTTTTCAACTTGGAGTTTTTTTTCATTTGATATATGTAATCCGATGAAGGAACACCTCATCGCCATATTGTGAAAGTTATGTCATATCATACGTAACAATACCATTCTCTCATTTATGATAACCGCTTGGAAAATATGCAGATTTTGACGCCATTATTGTGCATTTAGATGCTAAATACGATAGCGACATGTTTTTCGATGTAACGCCCACGTCGTACATGTCTGCATTCATTAGGTGAAAGTCCCATTTCCACAGCTGATTTTCCTCACTCATCATTATCTCTTATTCTTATACCCACTAATAAATAGTATGTATCACCGGTCCTAATTTCTTCCTGAGGCATCAGAGCCTGCACGGAGCACAACCCTAATGAGAACATGTATTTTGAGATGGGAAACATCTGGCGAATAGATCGTATTACTCTGATATAATGAGAAAAGCGACATTGGACATGGCTCATGTTTCGTCGTTTTAATGACAATAAATGTCTCTGCAATTAGTGCGAGGTTTGGGGACTATTTGCAGAAGTGGACGGCGTACAGTGCTAATGGGTAGTTTGTCCTGCTAGCAACTCATAATGCTGCAACATACAAATACACCAAGAAACAGCCGCAACAATCTTCCACAGACTGTTCGTCACTGCCTCCCCTCTTTGGCGAAAAATTGTATTTATAAGAAAAGCCCCACCCCGCCATTCAGCTTGAAAAAAAAAAAACATCGGTCACCCTGTAATTATGAACTCTGAAAACGATTGAGCAAAAGTTTACCCGCCATCATCAGCACTCGTCAACGTCCTTTTATGAATAAACTCATTAAACTTTTGATTTAATTTGCTCAGCTACGGTTGTGTATAACAGTCTGAAGAAATTAGAATTCTCTTAAAGCAATAGGCAGGTGAGAAAAATGTTGTTAAACCTTTAACAATGTAATATCGCGAAGAATTAAATAAATTTCATATGCCCTCGCGGGATGAATTTTGAAGAAAAAATTGAATATAAGGCTCTTGAAACCAGGCACTTAGAAGCGATATGAGAACGAGGTCGCACGTGACAACGAGACCTGTGCTAGGGAGATGGGTTTAGAAGTCGTCAGTGGCTTCTAAAGTTGTGAAAATCGTCGGGTGGGGAGAGCGTGAGGAGGATGAGAAGGTGATCGAGAGCAGGAGGAAGAAGAAAGATGAGATGGATGTGGAATGCGAGATGGAGGATGATGGATGGTGTGTCGTGAGTTCGATTCCATTTTGATCGAGAGAAATGATCGCATGTTTTTTGTGTGATGGGCATAGATGAGAGAGATTGATTTCTTGTGAATTACGATGGAATTTCATTAACGAAATATGATCTTAACGTGCAACAATCGATTGATTACAGGTAGTACGTGTGTAGTTGATTATAAAGCAGCATGAAAGTATGGTAGTTACATTATGGAAACGTAACCTAAAATTTGTTTAAGTAATTTTTATTCATTTATCAAGATTTTTTAGAAGATATTGTGTTACATGTATAAATGAAAGCGTTTCTTAATTTGTAAATGAATCGCCTTGAATGTCGAGTATAATTTGCCTACTATTATGCCAGATCCTATTAATCCTCGGAGTTATGGAAAATATTTTACAACAGTTTTCACTACCTCAAGAGGTGTTCACATTTTGCATTTCTTGAAGGTTTTATGTTGTTGTGTTTATTTTTCTTTATTATGCGGAGTTCCAGATACGCTTACAGAGCAACAAAAATGGCAAACTCATTTTCAAATATCCCTTCCCAATTCACCACAAAATCACAACTGAAACACTTTTGCGAAAGATCCAGAACTTTGATCCACCTACCGAGATTTAACATGTCACACACGCAAAGAACTCACATATCCTAATAGCTAGTCAACAAAGCTATATAGTGCACTTCAACTGCTTGTTTGAAAATATATTTGTATTTAGGGCTTTTGAAGTAGACACACACTTTTTGGAGGGAGTTTGGATTGTTTTTAAAAGCCTTCTTGAACCGTTTTGGTACGTGTCAATTGTTTGTAGGACGGGGGGATAAAAAAATGGTGATTATCTCGCCGTGAGTTGCTTTTAAAGTAGCTGCAAATGAGGCCTTTGCTTATCGCTCTTATAGCTTAAGTACTACTTTACGTGAGGTCTTTAAAAGGGAGAATGGGGGCTGGGGATGAGATGTGAGGACGACTGCTTAGCGATGCTTTACGATCACAAGGTCTTAGGTTTTGAGCTCCGGCATGTCCGGACCCATCATACCAACAGAGCTGAATTAGTGCCGCTGCCCCAGTACAATCGTTTGACTTTTAACATTCAAAATGATGACCTATGATCAAAATCGACAAAATAATTTACATTTAAATTGATATCAATTTGAAGTTTACCACAAGGAGATTTGTAATCTTCCTGATAATGTCTCATCGGGCACCAAACTAAACTATAATTGTTCGCATATGGAATCTCGTCGGAGATTCGTCTAAAGGCCCCTTTAAAAAATCATGCATATCTTTCTGATCACTTATTGCCAAAGTAAGCCAAGGCTTGTCAAAATGTTGGTCAATTTTGTTAAGCTTCTTTGAAGGTTTAATAACGGATAATAAAGAATGATAATGAGGCGTATACATATTCATTTTTAATCCTCTCATGTCTTGTAAGCAAAGTATCTTTTTATAATTGTAAGTTTGGTGCAAGATCATATAGAAATTTTATTTTAACATTTCCCTTCACTTGTCATTTTTTGTTCTTATTCAATACAGCTCGTCAGCATCGTGGAAAACATTTGTGAAGAATTTCCAACCCATGCGACCGAATACTTTCACAGCTCAACACAAGACTCTTAGGTAAGATTTGCTTCTTCTATACATTCACTGTCGCGTTAAACATTTCTTTCAAAATGCATGTCGCTTGATGAATCGAATATGTATTATCTGGACGGATCGAGCTAAGCCAAAAGTTTCTACCCCAAATTTGGCTTTGAACACATAATCTCATATAAAGCTGCCATACTTAAAGTTTTAAGTATATGTTTACGGAACAAATTTTGGCTAAGGGAGGGTAATTTTACGCTGTATATTATCCAAGAATAGAAGGATGTTTACTGCAAGGGCGTCTGTACAGTTTGTTCAGGAAAGAATGGCTATAAGAACCCGCAAATATTCCGTTAACTCATTTTTTTTTTTACAATTAACAACTACTTATTAAAACAAAAACAATGGCACGCTCTCACATGCTCTTACGGCACCTAATATGTGCTGATGAACAGTGCAATTTATGCCATGTTCTAGTTCTTTATTTCGGAAACACAATATATCATGTTACTGGCACCCTAGAAGATCTGACCTATAATTCTTGCCTTTGGGATTCCCCCATCTATCCATTTTCTCCAGTCAACAGTGTCCGGTTTCCCATTTATAGGTCTTTGCCTAGTTAAAGCCATGGATATATCAGCTCCGAGCTGATATATCCATGTTAAAGCATAGAGGTACAAACAGCGAGAATAGTTCGGACATTCAGTACCATGCATAGCCTCATGCTGTCATCATTGAAACGGCATTGACAAAGTGAAAGGGAGCTAATAGAAAGCTCCAGGGATGAGCTAGGAACCCGCTTTCTCCGACTCACAATGGTGTCACAGTCATTCCGTCCTATACCAGACGTTTACCAGGCCTCTGTCACATATTTGTATTTATATCCATTGAGTTCTCCGCGTTCATGAAGCCTAAATCACACCCTTTCGTTTACAGGCAACGTCTGTCTTGCGTTCAATGCACGCTGTGTGCGTAGAAATGCGGTGCGAAGACGCTTGATCAACGTTGAAGGCGTTCGCCTAGCGATCGACATACACACGCGTTAGCATCACCTACACTGGAAAATGCAGGTGTTAGATTTAACACCAACCGGAATCTATATAGGTCCACACCAGAAAAGTGTTCGAATAACACCAGTTCATAATTTTTAATTAGATTTGAAAGACGCTCCGTGAACGTAGAAAATGAACGTAGAAAGTGAACGGAGGAATGAGACTTAGCTAATGATAATGCGTGCGTACGTCGATCGAAATCCGAACATCTTCAATGTCGGCCAAACTTCTTTCCTTCTTATTTTTGCATCCACGGGTCATTCTTTCTAATTTCCATACACGCTAGGAGACGTTTGCTATAATCGCAAAAGTGTAACGCACGCTTTGTTAAGGATTAAGTTTGGAATAGATGCCTGGCGTTCCACGTCATCCCACTGTTTGCTGTGCGTGGATGGGATGAAAAGGATGAGGAGCACATGCACGAGATGGAGAGATGGACTGCATCTCAATGTTCCATGTTTATATTGATGGGTTGTGGTCATTTTGTGGAGCATCTAAAAGGTTTGGATGTATGTCTATCATTGTGAGAGATCCGGTTGATTCTTGAAATGAAACCGAGCGGCAATGACTGGCAAGAAGTTTTGATCTATATACAGACTGCTGGGACAAAAATAGTTTGTAAAATGGTTCTTTTTTGTAGAGACAGATAACGGATTGTCGATCATTTTCCATGTTCCTGCCTGATGAACTCATTGTTGAGAAACTCAATTTGCACCATGCTCTAATTTCGATGGTAAACATGATGAAGACAAGATTGTATCACTTGATTCTTGCAATGAGCTTACTTACTTGTCAGGCTTATGTAATTTCCACCTGAAAAAAGACAGATGCTAGAAAAAGGACAAGAAAAGAATAGTTGAAGAAGAATAAAGAAAAAAGAAAGGTAGAGATACTGAATATTGTGGAGAGGAGAGGGAGAACAAGAGAGCTCAGTATGAGATATTTCACTTTGACACAAAACCAAAATATCATTTAAAAATTGTTACTCAAAAATCGGTTGCTCACGTAATTAGATATTGTGTTTACTATATTATTCAAATTCATTTATGATGTTATACTAGATATTTGGATGTTTGTACTGTATGACACGCATTTAAGATATTTTAGAAACGATTTTAGGTCAATGGCTGTTGCTTCTGCCCATCTTAGAGAGTCTGTACTGAGAAGAAGAGGCACACGCGATTTGGACATCTATCTTGAGATAGTACATAACGGGTTCATCCTCTTCAAGATTGGTTCTTGAGATTTACGAGTCTGGCTATGGATAGTCGTCAAGTTCAGACCCAATTCCATCAGCATATAAATATGATCGAGTTAAAAAATACTTTTGTGAAGGCAAAAAATAGTAGTAGTTGTGTAAGTAAAAATGGTAATAGTAATTGTTTAACTAATTGCATCGTTAAAACAGTGTTTGCAGACAAAGGCTTAATTAAAATGAATTTAAAAGATCAACATGATTAGAAATATCGGAAAATAGGGTGAAATAAAATAAAACGTGCTCCATTATTGTACATAACGGGTTCATCCTCTTCAAGATTAGTTCTCCATATTTACGAGTGTGACGTGTGACAGTTTAGTAGGGGGTGGAATGGTTGTTGTTTGTAGTCCCTCCAGTTAAAGGGGCATCATTTGATTTGCAAGTGATGCACATCCACGAAAAATCCGAAATCAAACGTGATGACAAAATTCTCAACTCCTCGGCAGCCTTCTGTTTGTCTGTAATTCATTGTTTGAAATAATATGGTAAGCTAATTTAGTATTGTTGAAAACAAAAGTAACATAGTGTAGCAAGCAATTGATCTAGAAAGAAAATGTAAATTTTCTATTTTTATGCTAGACTTGTTTGTTTTCATAGCATGTTGCGTTGTTTGATTACAGAACTACTCGTCTGGGCTGCACGACGAATCAATCGCACACTAACATATCTCTCTCCGTAAAGGCCGACTCACACCTTTGCGTTTTAGTGTGCGTCGACCCAGCGTTTTTGAAAATAAAACAAACGCTCTCTAGACGCATAATGACGCACGTCATACGGTGGGTAGGCGCTAGGCGTACGCTCCCTGATCGCTAGCTGAACGCCAGTCCTCCGTCTAATCCTCGTGCGCCAGGAGAGCGTTTTTATCTTCCATAAAGGGTTGGTCGACACAGGCTAAAAACGCAAAGATGTGAGGCGGCCTTAACACACACATTACACTACACACTACATACACAAAAGCACACACGACCTTATTTAGACAAGATGAAATTTTTGATTGATATACTTCAAACGTAAGAGTGACTGTGCACTGGTTTGTGCATTCAGTGTTATCCATCATTTTCAAACCTTCCCCGCCTCGTCCCATAAACCTAACACGCAGGAAATAATGATAATTGATCAAATTCCTAATTCATAAATGGGTCCAAACACTCAAGGCTTCCAATCCAATCATTTTGCGCCAATCTCATAATTGTTCCCACATTATGTGTGCTGCATATAAACACATCGTCGCCAAATGGTTTAAGAAGATGGATTTATTGATGAATTGGGTGGCATGCCGAGGACTTTATTTTCTACGGTGTGCCATCGTAAAGTTTGTATTCTCCAGAGTGCATTCTATACCAAAATGTACACGGTGATCGATGGCTAAATATGAAATTCGAGAGAGCGATGTTTGCCGGACGATAAATAACTCGCCGGGCTTTAGACGACTCGATTCCAATAGGACAACTCACCCTGTCTGCAGCGTTGATGTGGGTAGAACCCCACTCACATAGGAGCCGCCAATGTATATACCGCTCCTTTTATGAAATATCCTAGGTTTCAGGGATTTCTATTTTAACACATTCGTTACCATGGTAATACTTTTGCACACTTGGACACTATTTACAAGCACACTTTGAAATAAAAGTGCAACACTGGGGACGCCTTTTGAGGCGCCATTTCGGTTGAAAATCGTATCATAAAGTATATGATTTTGCACTATGCGGGACGTGGTTTTAACACAGCCCCTAATGCGATCGTACCACGGTCCCATCCATAGACGATGGTGATTTTAACAATATCAGACAATGACTCCATATGATAACTCAGTGTCCGCTTTAAGGTTGTCAAAAGGTACAATATTGCACATTTTATAGTTTTTTGTCCTCAATATAGCACCTATCATGATAATTGACACCCTTAATGTAACTTTTTTTCCTGAGCTTGCACCTCAAACAAATTTCTACTTTGCAGGTTGTACTATTTTTGCATCCTTATTTTCTAAATGTGCCTGCAATCCTCCTTTTAGACGAAATATTTAGTGGTACCCGTGACTTATCGTTCATTACCATGGTTGAACAGTTGCACCATTGAACATGCAGAGTTGGATGTACCATTGGAAAACGAAAATGGATTCACTTATGCTATTTTCTATTTCAAATATTTGATTGAAAGGGCAAAATAAAGTTAAAATTGTTATTCAGCCTTGTAACCCGAACACTGGATGCTTATACATGCCTATCGTGAAAATCTCTATGGCACCCACATTATTTGACCAACAAAAGCCATTGGTAAAGCTATTGTTGGAAGAAAACACCATATGTTTTATGAGCTGAAATTTTTCCGAGGCGGAAGTCTTTGATGTGACTCGGCCAGCGCCAAGGGTAGAATCCCTGCACGACCTTACGTTCATGAGACGGGTCCTGTTATGTTATGACCTGTACCAATAATATCCAATCAACATCCAAATCCTGCAGGTAAATGATATAAGTTCAAACTCCCTGTAAAATGTCATTGAACCATCCACTGTCTATACGAGGCTCTCGATTGAACACAATGTAAAACAATCATCGATTGCTGACGTGGTTTTGCTGAGCAGGATTTCTACATGACTACAAGATGAATATATAATATGGCGCGAGATAGCACAAGATTAAAAGGGAGACGTATTGATAGTTTATTCACGCTGCCAAGATAGCATCAACTGGAATATTTCACTTCAGTACGTTGACTTGGATGCCGAGAAGCAAAGGAAGTTCATATCTAAGGAAGATAAAGGGTGGAATAGCTTTAATGTATACAGGACCTCGGCTCTTGTGACTCCAGTCTTCCACGCGGACAACTGAATGGGGTGAATTCCATTTGGATTGTTTTGAATCAATTTTTTTTTTGGAAGCAGACCTTTTCATGAAAATCTTACACACACTTGCTAAAACGGCAGGGCTCATATTTGGCTGTCAGAGTCAGTCTAGTACTGGTTTTTAGTCAGCTAGGCCAGGTATGAATATGGCTTGGAATGATTTTAGATTTGGTTTTACTTACGGTTTGTACTTGCTAATTAGGAATTGACAAAGGCTTATTTGTAAGTCGGTTGTATGCAGTTATTTGGGGTTGTGTATTGGGCTCTAGATTGAACACAAGGTAAAACAATCATCGATTGCTGACGTGGTTATGCTGAGCAGGATTTCTACATGACTACAAGATGAATATATAATACGGCGCACGAGATAACACAAGATCAAAAGAGAGACGTATTGATAGTTTATTCACGCTGCCAAGATAGCATCAACTAAAATCTTTCACTTCAGTACGTTGACTGTGATCCCGAGAAACAAACACAGTTCATATCTAAGGAAGATAAAAGGTATAGTAGATTTAATGTATAAAGGACTTCGGCTCTCTTGTGACTTCAGATTCCTATACGAACAACTAAATGGGAGCGACTTCAATTTGAATTGTGTGGAATTATTTCTTAGAGAGCGGAACCTTTTAATGAAAATCTTACGCACACGTGTTGAAACTTCAGGGCTTAGATTTCACTATCAGGGTCAGTTTAATATTGGTTTATATTCAGTTAGGATAGGTATGAATATGGTATGTAGTGATTTCTAATTTGGTTCTATTTTTAGTTTTCACCAGTCAATCTGAATTTGGCAAAGAGTTAGTTTTAAGTCAGTTTATGCAGATAGATGGCTTGCTTGTAGTCAGTAGACAATTGGTTGAAAGTCAGTTTGTAGTTGGATTGCTGTCAGATCAAATGGTTTAGGTCGATTGAGAGTCCGTCCAGAGGTGGATTGGAGTCCAGTCAGCTGACATGCAGTCAATAAAGTTGTTGTAGTCATTCTTTAGTTGGTTGTATGCAGTTAGATGGGTGACTGTATTGGACTCTATATTGAACAGAAGATAAAATATAATCATCGATTGCTGACGTGGTTATGCGGAGCAGGATGTCTACATCACTACAAGATGAATGTATAATAAAGCGTGAGATAATACAAGATCACAAGAAGAACGTCTTGATAGTTTATTCAAGCTGCCAAGATAGCATCAACTAGAATATTTCACTTCAGTACGTTGACTTGGATGCCGAGGAGCAAACGAAGTTCATTTCTAAGGAAGATAAAGGGTGGAATAGCTTTAATGTATACAGGACCTCGGCTCTTGTGACTCCAGTCTTCCACGCGGACAACTGAATGGGATGAATTCCATTTGGATTGTATTGAATCATTTTGGAAGCACACCTTTTCATGAAAATCTTACACACACTTGCTAAAACGGCAGGGCTCAGATTTGACCGTTTGAGTCAGTTAAGTATTGTTTTTTTGTCAGTTAGGCCAGGTATGAATATGACTTGTAATGATTTTAGACTTTGTTTTTCTGTTGGTTGCATTCACTCTGCCAAGATAGCATTAGATAGAATCTACACTTCAGTACGTTGACTGGGATGTCGAGAAACAAACGAAGTTCATATCTAAGGAAGATAAAAGGTAGAGTAGGTATAATGTACATATATACAGGACGTTGGCTCTACTGACCTCAGCCTCTCACACGCACAATTGAATGGCGCGACCTCAATTTGAAATGCATAGAGCGGGGACCTTTCCATGAAAACCAAAACCACACTCAGTAAAACTTTAAGAATTAGTTCAATTTTGTTGAGAATGTCAGTTTTGGCTTCCAATCGTCGTTGTCATCATCGTCATTAACAATAGCAATAACAAGAGCAACGTCACAAAAACTTGCTTGTCTCTATAGTACTTCAGCTTAATTGATCCTCAGAATAATCCATTTCTGACAAATTATCTAAAGCGATGATGTCACTATATCGAATATTTTTTTTTCAAAAATACATCGACAAATAAGTATGAATGTGGACTCAAATAGGGTGGAAGTTTAAAAATAGCGCTCGAATATTTTTGCCATACTTAACATAGACCTCGATCAATGCTAATTTGAGTTTTAGATTGGGGGCAATCGTCGGTGGCCTAACTTGAATCAGTAGACCATCTGATCTAGTTACACGATTCAATGAACTCCACAGCAAAGCCAAGGTTTCTTCCTACGCTTGTCAAGCTAATTTAGCATGAAAACGAAGCTTATTTCCGTTTGAAAACCAAAGCCCCAAAACCTGTGGGGCTTGGATAATTTTTAAAGACTAATGCCCGAACCGCCTGAAGGTAGCCGACACTTTCTGATCGAGGCATGGGAGTCTGCTCGTTGATGTTTTGCTTCTCGATGATAATTCCGTATGGCATTCTCCCATGTGCCCCCGTCAACTTCTCATGGTATCCGCGAAGGAGCAAACATACCGTGAAAGGAACCTCAAAAATTTACATTTCTTCACGCATCCCTTGGCTACCCTGGTCGCTTGCATAGAGTAACATACTCTCAGTCGCATGGGAGAATGCAAATAAGGAAACGCTCTGCTTCCTCATGGAATAATAATCAGTGACATTTGAACACGAGCTAAACACTTAATTCCGCTGAGAGCACCCATCGGCAAGCATGGTTCAAGATCATTGTCATGATCATCTGTAACTTCATTATTCCACGATTTCATGCTTCTTTCTCTCTCTGCAGCTCGATTTCTTCCATCTGTAATTCAATATTCTGACTCCTCATGCTGAAGTTCATTCCATACATCTACCTTTAGCTCTTAAGAAAAATGGTGCAAAATAATGCACCTGGAAAGATCTAATACAAAACTGGGAGCACCTTTAAGGGTGCACTAATGCACCTTTTCGGTCTAAAATCGAACTAGAACAGGGATCTGTAACATAAAAGGTTCAATTAAACTTACGATCAATCGTAAGGGTATAAGGGTATGTCAAAATGTGTACCAAAGAGATACGATTAATTACGATTAATTGCAAAATTAATCATATATCTTTATATTAAAACCCCCAGGTTTTGTATTTTGTGAAATTATGACCGCTCAATAGTTTTTCCTAAAACTTTGATTGTATTTCATTCTTGACAAAAACATGGAACTCGAAATAATAGAGAGAAGTTGACCTCATAAGAGTTCCTAGAATTAATTCTTAAATAGTTATCGTTACCTATAATTCCTTTACAGATACTTGCCATGCAAAAAAAGAATCGCATTATTTATCATTCAGCAGCATTTCACTTAACGCAAAATATCAACGTGTGAAAATGCATAAGTAGCAGAAACCTTAATATTCAATATAAACAAGTAATTTGATGGAAATTCACCCAAAATAATTCATAACCACTCGAAATCATGTGACTCATCGCAACGAAGATTGACCCCATCCTTACCATGCGACCAAGCATGACGAAACCAGCCACAACTGGTGAGGTCTTTTAG
The DNA here is from genome assembly GCA_036244855.1 of Temnopleurus reevesii. Taxonomy (NCBI): domain Eukaryota; kingdom Metazoa; phylum Echinodermata; class Echinoidea; order Temnopleuroida; family Temnopleuridae; genus Temnopleurus; species Temnopleurus reevesii. The sequence goes on along the minus strand of BQKZ01002200.1, from coordinate 48,592 downwards.
TAAGGAAATGTGCTTACATGTTTCAAAGACTACTGAAATCTGCTGAAAACTGCAAACGTCGGACTTATTGAAAGCAATCGTAATCAAAGTATATAAGTGAGTGAAGATCAGGATACTTTTCAACTCTTTTAACTTTTCAAACAACAGCAACAACAAATAAGGTCTGTTTCAACATTTTTTTGGAGGGCTTGTCATCTCGTCGACTGTCCAAACGGTACCACTTTTTCCAAATTTTCACCCCTTTCCCTGGATATCCTTGCAATGGGCTTGACATCCTTTTCCAAATAGAAAAAAAGATCTGAAAAATGTTATTTCAGAAAATCGAAAACACCAAGAAATTTTGATTACACCAAATGTTACGAAAATAAATGATACTCATCATTATTTTCTTGAAACTTTCAGACAAGACTTTATTGTGGAGGCGACTTAAAAACCCTTAAAAACTTAACTTAAAATCATCTCAGATCTAAAACCAGGGTTTATTCATTCACATGCTGTTGAATCCTAGCTACTTTTAGAAAAATATGTCACATATATACTTCCGAAATATTACCTCGGTTGTGAGTTCTGCTATTTTGCTATGCAAGAGGGCAGCGGCGGCAAAAGAGGCTGACCGAATATAGCGTAATAAGATTTGCTAATTGATCGTAGCCCCAGGTATAAGAGTTCATGTAGGCATCATCGCTGTATAATCTCCGCAACGTAATGCCACCATTGACTCGGATTTCTCGCCGTACATCTTGCTTGGGGGCAGGATTTTGAAGAATAACCGCCACAACCACTTGTGAAGAAGTGGGTCTCGGGATAAGGCATGGTTTGTCGGGATGAGGGAGGGCGAGATGAGATGGAGACTATGGGAGTAGAACACATGATTGGGGTGAACTTATGAATATGAAAGGATATGAGATTAGCAGAGCACGGTAAATTTAATGCTAAAGATTGATATTAATGCAAAGTGAGAATCTGGAAGGGTTAAATTAAATCAAATAAGGGTGTTTGTGAAAAGAAGAGAAACTATGGTCTCAGATTAAGTCACGCACAGCTGGAAATGAGGGATATATTAGATTCAAGTTAAGAAAGGTAAAATGAGGAACCGTTGCATATATTGTAGAGACAAAAAACCGAATAGAGGAATAAATGAAAATGGTTAATATCGAAAAATGGAAGGAATATGATCAGAAGTTCAAGAGATGCAAAAATAAAAGTAGTAGATGAGAAGAGGACAACAAAGAGGAAAATGAGAGAGAGAGAGAGAGGATGGATGAGATGATGCAAACGCAAAGCTGTCGTCATGTTATGTATGGTTATTAGGAGCACAAAATATGTATTAAAAAGGACAGCAATAAAGCTATTGATTGGAGCGTGGGGGGTAACTGCACCGCGATAGAAAAGACACTGAGTCTAATCATTTATGACAGATATAGTTGTGAGAGTCTTTGAATTCAAACTAAATGTTAATACCCCAGCTGGCGAATTTACGGTCATAAACCTCCAGTCACGCAGAAGCCCCTACTGAACGCGATTGAACACGACTCTTCAGACAGTCGTGTTCAATCGCCATCAGTGGGGGCTTTTTGTGACTGGGATTTAGAAAAATAATACGAAGACAGGATGAGGGAGAAGGAAAACGATGTAATATAAAGGTGAAATGCAAGGAGAATAAGGAAAAAATAAAATAGGGGTTGGGAGGATGACGACCCGAAACTTGCAGGGAAGCAAAGAGGGTATCAACCCTTCAAAGGGCGGCTATATTGCCTTTGATCATAACCGGTGCAAGATATCATGACTGTTTACGAGGAACCCAATACAAGGTATATTATCAGAACTTAAATATGGTGTGACATGACAGCCTAATATTACATGATGTTCGACACCAACTCCGAATTTTGTCAGTGGTCGGGTGTAATTCCGCTTGTTTGAGGTTGAATTATGTGTCCGAAGTGCATTCAAGTTCATGCAGTTCTTATACATACTGAGACATATGATGCACAAATGGTGCACACTCGATAGTCTCAAGAGGACACTGCGGTATGTTATGGAGTCATTGATTATTTTGAACATCATCACATAAGCTCGAACCAAGCGATCGCACATCCTTAAGGAATTTGAAGGCGTGGGTAATATATCTTATTTACCCAGGGTAGCCACATTCAGCTGTAAGCTATAGCTGCTCTTCCAGCGGGCCCTGCATAACATAAAATTATAATTACCCTTCTCCTTTCTCAAATGCCGAGCGCCTGGCAAGAAGGCAGATGGTCCCATTTTTATAAGTCTTTGGTATAACTCGGCCGGGGATCGAACCCACGACCTTCCGTTCATGGGGCAGACGCTCTACCACTGAGCCACACATGACCGGTTCAGATCCTCTGAGCTCTTCGCAGAGTGCAAAATTATACTGTTTATAGACTCAGCATTCAATCTGTTTGCACCTGTTAATGGGGAATTTTCACATTTATTCCTAAGTTTATATGAGGTCCAATGAAAATAAACAAAATAAAATACTTTTTAGGACTGAATCTATGTGCTCTGAAAAGACAGTGGCTAAACCTGGAGGGTGTTTCATCAAGATTTGTCGCAGAGACAATTAGTCAGTGCTGACAAATTCCTTGATTGTGATTGGATGAAAAGCACTATCGCTGACAGTTGCTATGGAAACTGTCGGAAAATGACCCCTTGTCGCTGCGACAAATCTTGATGAAACACCCCCCTGATTGATCTCATATCCGTTGCTTGAGTTTTGAAGGGAATACTTTATCTAGATTAGATGTGAAAGCACTATACTTTGGTAAGTGAAATAAATGTTGGACCTCAAGTATAATAAATAGGCTAGCTTATGTGATGGTGTTCAAAATAATCAAAGACTCCATAACCAAAATGTCCTCTTGAAAGGGGGGGGGGGGCTTGACAAAGAAGACAAAGCATTATAACTAACCCAAACTACTGTTGTTTCCTTCTCATTACAGTTTACGAGCAGTCGAAACGATCCGTTTTTAAGTCTAAACTGCGATGCTTCTTAGAGTCAAACCCAGCTCCTCATGTTCATGATTTAATGAACATTCACAGACGATAAATATTTACAATATTTGTATTTAAATGATTCATTGCACTGAATATACGCATTTTCTCAATGTGATAACAACTTTATTGATACTTATAGTAGTTTTAAAGATATGTTTGCGCTGACATATCCACTCAGTAGTTGCTCAATGCGCTGTATCATTGGAGAGAAAAAAATAAACATAGCCCAAATCTGTGTCAAATGCCCAAGCCCTCATTTGGCATGAGTCATGTGATGGGTGGCCAACAAATGGATTCGCTTAATAGAGCAAGCAAGGCCAAGATACTAATGAAGGATAATATTTTGAAGTAATGATCTGTTTTGAAATACCATCTCACATGTAATGGGGGGTAATAAATCGTAAAAGTGATGACGTAAAGATGTTAAACCGTGAGTACTCGTAAACGTCGTCCTCGAAAAAGTGTCGTTAATTTTTATATATCATTGTAGAAATAGCACAGTAATACTTTGGGATAGTTTTGTTTTACATTGAAAACCATTAACCCTCACAAGTGCCAAGAAATTTCGAAAGGAAGTGCAATGAAGTAGAATGAAATTTGCCTTGACCACTTCAATATTATTTATGAATGACATTTAAGAGGGGGAAAACCAACATCGTTTATAATCTATAATGTGATTAAATGGAATAGAAAGTCATTGCAACAGAGAACTGACAGATACGGTGTTATTCGAGGTCGGGGTATCGTCATTTGCAATTCTTACTAATGCATCATTGCAAATAAAATCGGTTATTATAAATCAATACCATTTTAGTTAGCAATGGCCATACTTTGAGAGTGCGATATGCCCTTGGGGAGTATCATTAGCACCAGCATTGTTTCGAGTCCATTCCAAGTATTAACAATTGGGTCAATAACACATATATAATGTAATCGAATTCCAAACCCACCTGCATAACGAATGACCAAGAAATACCATTTATCTAGTTTATAAAATTTTACCGTTACTTTAAACATGCATTTTGATTTTCTCATCTAGTGTTAGAGGTACTTTTGTCATACACTCCAGTTGTTCACGCTCGATGTTTTGTTACCGAATTGCGCACTACGACATCAACGTCAGTGTTTTAAGCATACTTATAACATAAATGGCAAGTCGTATTCTAATCAATATGTAATCTCCTACGTTTCCTATTACCTAAGGCATTGAGTTACAATATTCAAAATCTCTTCATCCTTTCAGTGATACTTCAGGAGGGATCCTTCCTTCCAAACCATATGTCTCCTATTGGTATTGTTATTATAAAACTGAGGAAGCGTACAACTATCATGCAATCTCTCTTTGTATTGTCATTTTTTTTCAGCTCCTCCCTCGAGGAAATTTCTCCAAAATAAAACTCACGTGTAATTTCCTGACAAGCATTTCCTGTGTACTATGTACCGATCATGTAAAAAAGTAATCCCTCCTTATACATGCAGAATATTCTGCATGTTCCAATGTATCCACATTCACGCGAAAAAACACCTGTTTGCTAGTGGATGTATATCGATTGTTTTATGCAGGGTGGAAAGGTTACAATCATTGTTACCAATGGCATCAACCACCTAACTAAACTTCAATTCATAGAGCAACAAGCAGAATGTTCAATAACTATGTAGTTCCATCTCGAAAAAAAGTTTTCATTCACGAAATCAAAAGCTTAAATTTTGGGGGAAATGGTTCCACAATGAAAATGAATAAATATGTAAAGTGAAAATTTCCTTCTGATTCCACTAAAATACAATAACAGAAACCACACAAGGTATAGGACATATTCATTTATTTTGAAAATGAAGTCAATTTTGTTATCTACTAGCCCCCCCCCCCCCCCCCCCCCCCCGGGGGGCCCCCCCCCGATGGGTGAATGATATTGTGTACAAACAACAATTAAGATATGTTTCAGAATATTTATGGTACTAAAAGCACTACTATTACAAAGAGCAAATGCAAAAGATATTTATGCTTGTATAGTTCGAATGAAAGTCGTTGGTTTACAATTTAAATTGTTTTCACAAAATCGAAATTCTGGACAGAAAATGGCCAATGAGATGAATAACTCTACGGTATATTGATTTTTACCCTTTTCATAAAGTCTAATTTGTTTACTTTCAACGTAATATTTTAACTTAAGTGGAACAATAACGAAGCAGTAAAGATAGATCAAAATATCACTTTGCATTTGCATCTCTTACATTTGGGAAAAAAGAACAAAGAATTTGTCCTGGTGTTTAAAGCCCAAGTATAATTTTGGTAAAGGCGAATATNAAAAAAAAAGAGGTGAGATTCTGTGTTCCTCATTAATACCGATGTTTCATCACTACAAAATAACTTGATTTTATTATAATTCATGAAAACAACACATGTTGTAAGCGTAATTATCCATTCCACGATAGGCTTCTAGTTTCAAACAGTTAATAAAATAGCTTTCATAAGAGAAATAAAGTGCAGTTACACAACTTCCAATTTATAAGCTTCACTTATTTAAAATTCTTGTCAGCTTCCCCGTCGTAAGATCTCAGATTGTGGTTAAAAATAAGACGAGAAAGGGAAACTTCCAATGAAGCTTTGCATGGCAATTTGCAGGTGCAATTTGTGGTTAATATAAATTAAATGACAGCTAAGTTCCCGATAATGACTTGATTTAATGTGGTATATTCAGAGTGACAAATGCAACCACTTAGAATTGAGATTCTATAAGCATAGATTGCCTTTAAATGAAAATACAATCCGGTAGCTTTCTTTGTACGTACCAGTGCTTGAATACACCAGCTAATTCGAAATAAAAGTAGATTCGTACCTGATTTTCACCGTTTTATAAAGGAAAACACTCACTCTAACTACAATGTTTTATTAATGACAGAGATCTAATCTTGCAAGTACAGTAAACCTTCGATTTGTCACGCGATCAGGTTTGTTTCCAATATCATGTAAAAAAAAAAAAAAGAAGTTTAAAGTACGATCAAACGCATCAAAAGGGTGTCTCTCGAAAGTGTTTTCGCTTATAAAGACTTCAGCACCAAATGCACTCTTAGACTAGTAGACGTTGAACAGCCAGCTAATGTCTGGTGAAAAACCAGTCTGATAACTGGATAAGGCATAACGACAGGTTTCCGTTCACACAGCTAGAGAAAAAAAAAACTAATCGTTGCTTATATGTAAAGGGCTGATTTCTTGATACGTTTGTCTACTAAAAGCTTTACATAATGATGAAACTTGTCTTGTAGTCGTTTTTTATTTCAATTCCACCGCTAGTTTGATAGACAGTGTGTTGCCACAGACAATGTTCTGTTTAATTTTGTCTAACCTTTTAGAACATGTACTACATACGATAGGTCAATAAATTAATAATGTTTTTTTTTAATTGATGGACGGAAGCTTGTGGATCATACGAATCCAGTGTTTGAGGGATCGATTGACGAGTGCGCAACTGATGTGCGCATCATTTTTGCGCATAACAGGTGCGCACTCGTATTCGACAGTCCCCAAGCCTACGCCCACCGATTTCAAAAACCCACAAATAGCAGAATATGACCGTGTGATTGACGTATCTATCCAGCTGATGCCTTAATGACACATTTATTGACATGTACTTTTACTTGTGGGAGCTGTCACTCATCGGCCAAAGTGTTATTTTACATAATTTTGGCATATGTAATGTACGTCTAACTTCTTAAACATCTAACTTCTTGTGCGTTCATGGAGCGTTTTTTATTTTCGAAAACGTGTGTTTGTTTGTGTTCTTTTTTTTTTTTACAATTTCACCATAAGTTTGGAATATTTTGACTTATCGTTAGATAGACAGTATGTTTCCCAGACAAGGTTGGGTAAGCTTTTGCCCGACCTATTTTCAGCAATGTATTTCATATACGTTAGGTATGGTATGGTATGGTACTTTATTCCCAATCGTTAAAAAGGTGATGAAATTAATAGCACAATATAATCGTGTGATTGACGTATCTAGGCAGCTGATGCCAAGACACATCTCGTGTCATAACATGAGCATAAAGAAGTTGCCAATTATTCGTTTTATCCGGGAGATGGTGACGACATGCTTGCTCCCATAAAAGTGTTAACAGCGATTGTTGGAGACAGATGGGGTTGTCCCTCGAATAATCGTTATGGTGATAATGCAAAAGCATGTCTAAAGATGCCCAAAAATGTTGGTAATGCAAAAATTCTATTTCCTCAAAATTTTATTTTTGTCCACGGCCCCCAACCGAACCAAAGTGTGAAATCATCGGTAATATGAAACGTCATTGTGCTAATAAACTCTCCAACGCATGTTGTACAGTGTCAATTGCTGGTTGATGATTCTAGATCACACAATAAATATATATTTT